>CAJUYH010007742.1:0-16842 GCA_910591685.1 Galerucella tenella | reverse complement strand
TGTGTAAGGTCTAAGGTTCCGAAAGAACTTACGCACACTGTATATATGTACAAAATATTTGTGTATTTTCTTGATCTAGTCAGAATCAATATGTGTGAAAATAATCTTGTTTTATTTGTAACGATTCACTGATTCAATATAAAGGAGTGTATTCATCGAAAATCTCCGTTATATATATAGAGAGAGTCGGTTCTAAAGGAGAATTATAAAAACGGCGATGCATCTACACGATTGTTGGGAAATAAGAATTGACGAATTGTTCAATAAAATGTTGAAAAGTTACCTTATTCTAACATATATATATATATATATATATATATATATATATAAATCAGTAGCGTATACATGATTTTGAATGAAGGGCGTTTAAAACGTTTGACATATTTCAGTAAATGGAAAGTTAACATGTTATGTATCACCCGTGTAATATTATTGTTAATGGAGAACATTGCCCATTCCATAGTCATTATATTTGATGTATCAGAGGTCAGTGGAGTCAAACGAGGTGTGATATTACTACCGACAGAATATTAACACCTTAATCAACTATCAATTTCAATAGATAAACTACATTGTCAGTATCACTTCGAATGTAAACTATTCAGCAATACCGGGACGTATAGAAATGGAAAAATAATTTTTAAAAAGGTTACGTTACGTTACGTTTAGAAATTTTAAGTTTAAATAAATATATATACATATGTATATTGAAAAATATTCTTAGACTACTATGGAACCAAACAAAATTTCAATGTCAAAATATTTTATTATTCAACATATTCTCCTCTTAATTGAATACATGTATTACAGCGAACCTGCAACGTCTCTAGACCTTTTAAAAAATGTTTCTTCTTGTTCTGCAAACCAGACCTAAACAGCTTTTATTATCTCCTTGTTGGAAGAAAGTTTACGAGCTTTCAAACTTTTTTTCAGTTGAGGAAAGAGATGATAGTCTGACGGAGCCAAATCTGGTGAATAAGGGGGGTGTTCTAGTAATTCAAACCCTGAATCACCAATTTTTTGCATGGCAACATGAGATTTGTGTGCAGGGGCGTTGTCCTGCAAAAACAAAACATCTTTGGATAGCTTTCCGCGTCTTTTCTCTTCAATTATTTAATTACTCCATGGCAATCCCAAAAAACTGAAGGAAGAACTTTTCCAGCAGATTTTTGGACACGTAACTTCTTAGGTCTTGGAGAGGACGAAGGACATTGATCACCAAGGGTATTAAGCTTACCTATTATCCCTTTTAAATGCAGGAAGTTGATGATGGCTCGATACTCCAATTTTTCGATATTCACAATTTCGGTGGACATCTCTTTTCTTTTAATTTATTGCACAGCTCTGGTTTACTTTTTTGACGTCCAACTTCACACTGACACTTCTAATGAGTTATTGTTCGTTGCTATGGTAACGCAATATTTTGTTTATGCTTGGAACTGGCTAACTGGATATCAATACATCCTCGTAACTCACTAGCGGGCCTGACAGACGTTGGCCTGTTTTGTATTACAGATTTTGACTTTTCTTGTCATCAAATCCGTTTAGGAGTTGTTCAGTAAGGACCCGATTGCAGCGCTACCTACCGTGACTAATTGTGAATCTAAACCATCCAGTTACTTACTCATCTACTCATTTGCTGAGAAATGTCTCAATTAATAGTATTTTATTTAGTCCTATTTTGGGATATCTACAGGATTCAATTAAGGTGAGTCCTAGTTGATTCACCCTTAGATTCTGTATTGCTATGGACTCGGTAGGAATGTGTATGCAAGTTTCTTCTTCCTGTCAGGCATCTGCAAACTATTAGAACCATTTTGGTTCAACCGCAGTTTGGTCCACAGGAGGAGTCACCAAACTGTTGCTCCGATTGCAATCATTCATATTACTAAAGTAAGTAACTTTTTCGTCAACATCAGTAAAAGTATTAAAAATTATGATTTAATAAATATAATATACTTTTAGTTAATTTTCGTGTACCTTAAACACTTTTTGATTAAATTAAGGTATAGCTAAACATAAATCGTTAAGTCAATTACCAATTAATGGAAACGGGAAATAAACAGGAAGCTTGGAGAGATAAACTGCACAATATTAACGTTCCAAGTCAATTATTTACATGATAATTAAAGCTCCCCAAACATATCAGAACGTCATTAAGTTCGCTAAGAAAATTTAATAAGGAAAACATTATGAAGCGTATAATCAAGACACTTTAGGCTACACTGTTAATACTGTCAAGGAAAAAGAAAAAAATGTAATGAAATAACCAAGGATCTAGGTTTTATAACCATAAGAAAAGTTTTTTTCATCTTATATATTTATTACATAGGTACCTACTACATAAAGCATAAAACAAAATGTAAAAATGTTATAAGATAAGCATGTCAATCACGTGTGGGCGCGCTCATGCCGAATTATGGTACCAAGACAAGCGTATCTGTTATATCTAATGAGAAAGACAAAGAGCAGGTGTGTGCCGCTTGTGCTTTGCTCACTGAAAATTCGGGTAACCAAGAGGGCTAGCCTCTATTGCGCTCGAAACGAAAATTCAGATTTTTTACATTTATGAAAAAGCAATAACATACTAGTGAATGTCAATAAAATAAAAGCACTGCTAGTTCAGAAGAAGTGTAAAGCAATCCAGGCAGTTATTTTGAATTAAAAATACTTCTCGACCATTGCTTTGTTTTTGTTTTTCTTGCCACTTCAAATGGTTTGAAAAGTGGTGTAAGATGTGAGCTCTTTTAAATGCTGTTTGTGAAAAATGGAATTGAATTTTTTCTGTGTAGAAATGTATTTAGAAACTTGAAACAATTTCTCTATGTAGAATTTTCTTCTGATGAAAACAAGATTTCGAGATTATGTATAAGTATGAAATACGAACAGGCTGGTAAATTTTCAAACTTTGTTGATTTATAGCTAGCTAGAGATGTAATTAAGAGGCATTTCCGGTATTTCCTCACAACGAAGCTTGTAATTAACATATGTTTCCAGAAACTTTTTAATTGTTACAAATTGCTCAAGTTGTTCAGATTAAAGTAATTAACCCCAGCATCTCTATTCCTTCTATAAATCCACTTGTTTCCTTAATAGATGAAAGAATCCCAAAAAAGTAGATAATCTTCACCGACTCACATTTATAAAACTCTTATTTTGTTAATTGAGTGTAAAGCAGCGCAAAAGTGCGGATAGAATCCGTTTCAGATAAGAAGAAGCCATGTGA
The DNA here is from genome assembly GCA_910591685.1 of Galerucella tenella. NCBI lineage: Eukaryota > Metazoa > Arthropoda > Insecta > Coleoptera > Chrysomelidae > Galerucella > Galerucella tenella. Next base: position 13,616 of record CAJUYH010007742.1, on the reverse strand, counting down.
CGTTTGCCAACTGTCTTGCGCAGATGCCTAAATTGGTCCTGTTTATCTATGTCGCCTCGTAACTAGGCTAAATGAAACAGAGAGAGAGAGTTTGAGGGTTAGAAACAGTGCAGATTTGGTTAGAAATAAGGTACAATTAGAACATTGTGTCAAAAATGTTGTGTTAATTGTTTATTCCATGAATTACGAGCAGTATAAAATTTAATATTGTTTTGCTGACAAAAGGAGTTGCCTGTATAAGAGTATTCTGGAATTTTTATTGCTTTATCGGCAAAAAAATCAAATTAAACGTCTTTTCAGCAACACCCCTGTGTTTTCAGCATCGTCATTAGTAAAAAGGTCTTCATTTTTATGTACCAAGTGATATAATAAGCATGATTGTCTGAATTGTGTCAAAATTGGATAGTGAATACACCCTAAAGACCACTCCATCCATAGCGTTATACTGTTCGGGCGTTCGTCGTCTTTGCTTTTGGTCTTTTGTTACTTTTTCTCTGATTTCCGTTTCCCTTGTAACCCTTTCGAAGCGCTCTGACATTGTTGCCATTGTTGCCGATAAGGTCGCTTCTGATGTGTCGCCGGTAATGCACTGTTCTTTTTAGGACTTCAAACTGTCAATTATCTTTTTTTTATTCTCTGATAACTCATTTCTAAGAAAATATATTTTAGAAAATTTAAAGATCGAATAGTATACTACGAGGAAGCATTGCTTTAAGTTTCTCAGTGTTTATACAACGACCTTTTTTTATATAAGAAATTTTCCATACATTCTCAATATCACAAAACATATAATATATATTTTCTCTGCGTTTTCTCTTCTTCTATTTAGATAAGCCTTCAGTGTTAGAAATATTGGTGCCTTGTGGTCAACTTCAGGAAATTCAAGATGGCTATCGAATGACGTAGGGCCGTAAGTGACCACTGACTTCCTTTTATTTATTTGACTTTCTGTATGCAATATGTATTTACTTAAAACCCTCCAGCATTTTTCGTAAGAATAGGGTGGTGATCCCTTTTTATCCAAGAGGAAATTCAACATAGATATATATTTTTTCAAGCGCTCAGTTTGCTACTAAATAAAAAAACACAAGAGTCATCATGATAAAAAAATATAATATCGAAACTACACTTTGTTATTGAGACATATTGGAAAAATTGGGTTAATGAATTGGAAGCTAGAGAAAAGTCACCAAATATGGAATACCATTTTGTTTTTGGGATATGAAAAAAAAACTTTATATAAATTAAATCAGTTTAATGTTTTTACTAATCAGTCATACATTTATATGTAGTAATTAACAGCCTTTAATCAAATATATTAGCTATCAAATTAAAATCTAGCACAAAAAACAAAATCACAAATGAGTAACCAAATATGGAATAGGTATCCATATATGGAATATAAGCATACAACAATAACAAAAATGGACATTAATATCTTTGAGATCAATTGAATAAATATAATATATTGTGATAAATGGAAGAAGTTACATAATTACTTGCAAATTCACAGATCCAAGTATCAAACTCTGGACCAGTACAATCATAATGTGCCCAGAGCCCACACATCAAGCATTTAATTTAATATTCCATAATTAGACACCGACGACTGTCCATATTTGGATTTTTATACTAGTTCAAACTCTTCTAAAAATTTCTTAGTCACAATAATTTAATGACAAAAGATCACAAAATAGTGAAATAAACATAATACCGATATACTAAATAGTATAACACTTACGTAAACAAACATAACAGCTGGTAATACTCGTTTATTACGTACCTTTAAAATTTTCCGAAGGAAACAGAAGATGGTCGAGTGTTGCGTTTCATACTTATAGTCTTAGAGAAATGAAGGCATTCCATATTGGGATACTATTCCATATTCGGTGACTTTCCTCTAGAGTCCACGTCCTTCACTTATATCCCAGGTGTATTGTCCTGGGACTCCATTTCACAGGATCTACATTGTTTCTTCCTATATTATATTGGCATTGATACGTCAAAACGGTTCTAGTCTTCCAAATGGTAGATTAATTCGGGTTAATGCAATTACTGTTCTAAGACTGTCCGGATTTTGCGCAGTCTAAGTTGGATTGTTCGGGTTTCAGCAGGATGGCTCTGAGACTCGCAGTTCGGCGTTCGGGTTTATTTTAGAGCAGTTTTTGGACGGTTTCCAGAGTCTCAGCTAGGACGATTTTCGTATATTTTTCTATGCATGCTCAAATCATTTGCAAAAGAGAAAGGTGGGAGCTATTTTGAAAATTCGCAGAGGTATATAGAGGTAGAGGTTTGTTTATTGTGTGTGGATTATTTTGGATTTTCACTTTCCAAATTTAATATTCTCCAAATGGATGCTGATGTTTTTATGGAAATATTTGAACGTAGTCATCATCATCAAGTGAAGACGATGTTCTTCTTGATGTGATCAATAATCTTATAATTCCAGAAGTCTTGCAAGATAATGTTAAAAACGAAAACTTTGTGGAAGAGACTGTCCCTTAATATAAGAAGAAGCAGCTTGTGCAACGTTTTTGGTAATTTTTTTGGTCAATATAAAGTAACAAAAGGGTTAGGTCAGCTCAGTTCTATAGACCACGCGGGATGATCGGTTTTTTTCAAACTTTGATCAATTTTAAACTATCCGAAAATAGCTTTTATGATTGAATAAAGTACGCAACAAGTTCTGCGCAATTCCAGATTGGTTTACGGACTGTCCAGAAACAAAAAACCCGAATAACGCTGAAGTTTCCACAGAGGTTTCAACTCCATTTGCACTTTGTTCTCTTCTATTTCAGTGTCCTGGAACCCAAAGTAGAGTGAAAATGCTGTTCTTGTCTTGCTCTAAGAAGTCTCATATCATTTCAGAGCTTATTAGGTACTTATGATACCCTCATTCAGTGAAGCGGATAGTATTTTCAAAGGTAGCATCTTTGTATTTGCGTGTAGGTATATATAAAGTTTTTCATTATATATTTCAAAAACTGTTTGTTTATTGATTCGATAAGTAAGCACAGCTTTTATATTACATCGGAAATGAACAATAAATGTTATTTTTCGATATGCAACTGTCAATGTTGTACTATTTTATAAAAATAATGACGAGACCCTATCTTTCAGTCACCTTTTATTTGCTGCCTTTGAATAAAAGCAAATATTTAATCTTGACTTTCGATAACGTTAGGTATATACGATCTGAACGTTAACAGAATGATATTTTTTCGTATCTTACAATACCGGAACTTTGTGAAGAATATTAAAACGGTTTTATGAATAATACTTTTGTTATAAAAGTTTTTGTATTGTAGCGCCGTTTATATTAATATTTTTTCTAAATGACAGCTGAAACTGGTAGACTTCGAGGAGTAGTTTGACATAAAAACTATTAAATCAGGCAATCCAGCGACCTGTCAAACATAATTTAATATGTCGTTCCAGGGCAAACATAAAAAATATGATTTTTCCTCTCCCTCCTCCCTTTTAAACAATGCAATTTGACTCTGTTTTGAAGGACGTGAGTAAAAATTACTAAAAAGGTATCGAATGCCGTTGACGACAGGCTGTAAGTCTAATAATTTATGCCATATAATAGTATATTACATAACGTGTGCGGAAAGTGACATTTTTCACACAAGTGGGAAATATTGTAGCACGAGGCATGAGCCGAGTGCGACAATCACACGAGTGTGAAAAATCACTTTCGCACGAGTAATTGAAAACGTTATTTACATAATTTGAATAAATGTTTTCTCCATTTGTGTATGAAATTCTCTGACTCCATGGTTTTTATTTCTCTTCTACTGCAGATGACTTCTGGCTTCCTTATATTACTATATCAAATTTTATTTGCAACAGAAGCATTCCATAAGGATTGCCTCAAAAGGACTGTAAACTTTCCAGGGCATCAATGTGTGGGGTTGTTGGCCAAATGAATGAATGAATGAATGTTTATTGATACAAGTAACATACAGTAAATACAACACAATATAATACAATAAACATTAAAGAACCCACAGAAGATGTTGAGAGCCTCAACAACTTGTACGTGGTATCACAAAATTACATATCTACAATAAAAAATAAATTTAATACAATACGCACATTATTCTATCACCTAAGGTGTGTTTAAATATAAGAACAATTAAAATACAATTAAAATATCGAAAAGTTAAAACTTTGATATGTTGAAAGATACCAGAAAACAATAAAAATAAAATAAAGGTAAATTTGTATTGAAGAAAAAAGACAGTATCATTCAATTATAATTCACCAAAACTTATTACAGCAATCCAACCAAATGTGTGCTTTTGTGCAGTTTTGTTTGTGATTATTATCATTACCATTATTGGATCTCAATCAACTCATGAGTCTCTTTCCTAGATTTACTTTTGATATGTGTTATAAGCCTCTTTTTAAATTTTCTTATAGTATTCTCACTTTTTACATCTTCTGGTAGGCTGTTATAAAACTTTATTCCCAGGTATGAACAACTCCTTTGTCCGATATTTTTCTTCATAGCAGGTGCAACATATTTTTGCCTATTTCTTGTTTCATAGGTATGGATGTTTTTTTGTAGTTTGTATTTGTTCGAGTATTGCCATATGTTGACCTGCATATAAAATAACTGTCGAATGTCAAGTAACTTTGTTTCGGAAAACAGTAGATCCGTGGGATATCTACGATGTTTGTTCAAGAGGATTCTTAAAAATTTATTTTGGGACACTTGTAACATATTACAATATGTTTTTGAAACACCACCCCAACCCATGATACCATATCTCAAATGTGATTCAACAAGACTCTGATACACTATGATTTTTTCTCTTGGATTCAGATATTCTACTATTTTTTTATATCTATACAGTATGCATCTTAGTTTTTGTATCAGATAGTCCACATGGATATTCCATTTTAAACAACAATCCAACATAATTCCTAAATATTTTATTTTATTTGTGGGCCTTATAGCGAATGAATTCTGAATGATTATATCATAGTCCGGAACTGAAGCTTCAAAACTACCGAATGGTAAGTAAAATGTCTTTTTAAAATTGATTGATAAAAGTCTATTATCTAGCCAGGATTTTATTTTTGTGAAATCATTTTCAATTTTCAGTTTCAGGTTATACCAATTTGTGTCTTTGTATATTACCACCGTATCATCGGCAAAGCTGATTATTTGGCCATCCTTCTCCAGTAAAAATAGATTATTTAAATAAATAGTAAATAGCAAGGGACCCAACACAGTTCCCTGAGGAACCCCACATGTTATTTTTTGTGTTTTGCTTAATTTATTATCTATTTTAACTTGTTGTTTTCGATTTTCTAAATAACTTTTGAATAAAGAATGTGCTGCGCCTCTTATTCCCATATCTTCTAGTATTTCTAGGAGAATTGAATGGTCAACAGTGTCAAACGCCTTTGCCAAGTCCAAAAAGATACCTATTACTGGTTCTCCTTTATCTAGGCTATCATAAATAGTGTTTGTCAATGAGTGTATCGCATATTGAGTAGATTTATGTTCCCGAAATCCGAATTGAGAGTTGGAGAGTAATTTATTTTTTTCAAGGAATGTATTGACTCTGACTTCTATTACTTTTTCTAGAACTTTAGCTAGACTTGATATCAAGGATATCGGTCTGTAATTAGTTACATTATATTTATCTCCTGTTTTGAAGATCGGTGTTACAATACTACTTTTGAAGGTGGTTGGAAAATGACCTGTTTCTAGTACACTATTTATGATCACTGTCAGAGGGTAACTTATATAATGAACTATTTTTTTTTATGTTTCTGAAGTTATCTCATCAAATCCGGGGGCTTTATTAGATTTCAATTTTTGACTTATAATGTTTTTGATTTCTGTTTCAGTTGTTGGATACAAAAATATAGATTGACAACTTACTGTTCGCTGTTCTACATAGTTATGTGGTTTTTTTATCCTGTCGGCTAGGTCTTTACCTACACGAATGAAATAGTTATTGAATATATTCGCCATTTGTTCTCCATCACTGATTAATTCATTACCGTCTTTCACGTTATGTATTTTGTCTTCTTCATTTCTACCAACAACCTCATTTACTAACTTCCATAGTTTTTTAGACGAATTTCTTTCTTTCTGAACTTTTCTATTAAAATAATTTCGCTGAGCATTCTTAATCAATCTGTCCGTTTCTCTTTTACAATTTAAATATTCAGTTCTTAATATTTCATTATGAGGGTTGGAAACTTTACATTTTAGTGAAAGCACGGTAAGCGCAGGCAAATACCGATGATAACCTTGAACATTCACTTTTACCAAGTGCAGCAAAGTTATATTTATCCTTTCAACAGGACGGAGATTCATGTCATACGTCTAAATCTACCAAAAAATGTGTGGCGATTGCTCGTACTAAAAAAGAAAACCGATTAACATTTGTTCTATTATCCACTTGGGTAGTTCTTGTAGTGTTCTTTATTGCTTAGAGCGCGCGAATGGTTCATCGAGATGGGGGGAATCGTGAAAATTAAAAAAATGTTTCATTAGAATAAAGTGCTCTTCGATCCCGTAGGCGGAGATATTAAAATTGTTGAAACACGGACTTTATTTATGAACAGATTGCATGCCGAATCCCATTAGAAACAATTAAAATATGTTTCCAATAATTAATGGAGTTCTGGAATGTAATTTAAAGAGGATCGGCTTATATTATTAACTTTTAATTTCCTCATTCTTTTGCTAAATAATAATAAAAAAAAAGACGAATTAATTTTTAACTTTGCATTTTTTGAACTTGTGTAATGTTCGTCAAGATATATCGTTGACTTCCTTCCATTATTTATTATCCATTCAATTGAGTTGAATATATTTTTTTGGAAAATATGCTTAGCTTTTTACTCCCTCGGATGTAATGGTTAAATTGCTTAGGAAGTTTTGGAGACTCATGGGAATTTATATTTGAGAAAAAATTCCGTGTAAACTAGCCTTGAGAATATACTTTTTATGTGAGATTGTTTAAATAAAACCATTCAATCAACAGTTCAGTTACATTTATTTAAAAACTGTGAAACACACTGAAATAAAAATTGTCAACAATTCAATTATAACTATTTACATAATATCGAACAAATAATGGTCAATAACAAGAATTTTTACATTTATTAATAAGTATAGTACGAAAAAATTGAAAAGAATCTTTTGTAACAATACACTGAATGTGAAGAATTGCACTGTCCCTTTCAAAAACAACATGGCACAGAATTTTTATGGTGAGAAATAAAGTCTGATAAAAATATTGTAACAATGCGACCAAAAACCTTCTTCTTTTAATATTCTGATGGAATTTGTTTATCAGACTTTTTTTCAAATCCTCGTTAATGTTTAATTTAACAATTTTTTTTTGTTTCAGAGGATATTTATGGTTTATTTACGATAAAAAGACGATGACGCTGGCAATACAAAATTTTGTGACGTTGCCAAGCTGTACTTTTTTTCTTTACTGTAAGAAAATTAGAAATGTCAATCTTAGTAAGTACTATTTTTTTATTGACCTGTGATTGAATGTCAATGAATATCGAACTAAACTGAAGAATTCTACCAATAACTGAATGGTTGGAGTTTTGCCAACCCACCAAAATTATTATTTCATATTTAAATATTGAAGATTTTTCCGTCCGCCTCTGGTTAGTTGTCAAAAAAATTGACGTTTTTAATTTAATAGTATTTGTTGCTTTGCAAAATTATAGCTTGAATATTTAATTTTATTATTGTTTAACGAGACGTTTAAGAGTTTACATAGGCAAAATGGTACGTACTCGAGGCCGACAAAGTAGCAGCTATCTAAATAATTGGTGAATATAGAAAGAGTCTCCACGAAGCGGAACGTTTATTTAATGAGAGATATCCAGATCGCCCTATCTCGAGAACTTATTTGAGGGAGCTTCTTCACAAGTTTGAAGCAACAGGTAGTGTTCAAGATGCCAAACGATCTGGTCGACCAATATTTAGTGATGATAATAGATATTTACGTAATTAGTTATGAAAAGAGCGATATTGTTCAACAAGCGTAATATTTGCCAAAACGAGCGCTAGCGAGTTCTGCAAATTACGCGTGTTGAACAATGTCGCTCTCTTCATAACGTGTTTACCTACAACGTTTTATCTAATTCGGCGCTTTTATAATATTTCATAAAATCTTCAATTACAATGATAATATTGAAGTGGAATCAAATTAGAAGTATTGTTACTATGATGTATTCACCCAGAAAATTGACTTACTTTAAATAACTGTGTCCTGAATAATGTTTTCAATGTTTATAAATCTCAAAATACTATTGAATTAAAATAATGGGTCAATTGTACAGTTTAAATAATGAAATAATTGTCAGTTTTGACAGTACCTACCTAATTAATAAATTATTCTTTGAAACTCATGTGGTATCTCTATGTTGAAACATAAACAGTTACGTAAAGTTTTTACATAACTACTTTTCATAACTGATATATGAAGGTTATGAAAAATGTGACGTTACCTAACGTCAAGGAGTAACGTAAAGTGTCACATTTGATAGCGGAATTAGATAAAAAAATTGATATAGTTGCTGAAATGGTAGTAAACCCTCCTATTTAAAATTATTGGCCAGAGTGGCACTGTGACGTCATCTATCACTATTACGTCACCTGCTACTATTCGTAGAGAAGTTTACAACACTTTATTTTCACCCTCCAAATTTTATCAATGTAAGTGTAGCCGTTTAAAAGATACGAGGGGGGAGGGGACTTTTGAATAGCACTGTATAAATTGTATTTACATCTGGTGAATTTATATTTATTCTGATAAGCAGGAAAGTAACTAAGACTAAGGGTGACGTCATTGTCTTTTATCGTAAATAAACTGATGTTGAATTGAATTCTTAAAGAACTTATAAACATCCGATTAAAAATCGCTGGAAAAATATTCTAAAAAATGAAAAAAAGTTTGGAGATTCTAGACAAACACATTTTTTATACATTTACAATAATTTCGATACATATTTATTATTTGCTATAAACAAACTAATATTCTTGGAACCCAGATCCTTTTTTTTACATAAAAAATTTAATAAAATAAATAGTTTTTTCTGGTTTCTACTAACAATACAAAAAATTAATTGAACAATACCTTCCAAAGATTACTCGTTGATGAAATTACATTTTAATCCTCTCAAAATTATATGCATTCAAAGAAATACTCAAGTTTTATTATCTGGACACATGGAGCCATGCTGGACGTTTTTGATGCACCTCTAACTTCGTTATATATAAAGCTAGAAGCCTGAACATCAATGGTCATTAGTGCCAAAGTATGACTAGGTTTAATGCCAAATTACATACAATTCAAGTCTCATAATGATAATTATACTTCTGATATAAAAGCTTCAAATTTTGAACACAATTATTAGTCAAGGTGTCCCAGACTAGTTCCAGCAGGATTTATTTCATAAATAAATAGATATATGTATTTAAATGTGACAAATCCTACTCTATACCATTTCGAAGACTCATAGAGAAGTCATCCCTTGCTGCAAGATGGCACACATGAAACACTGCTCCTTATCTTTATTTTCTGTATTTCTGGTTCAGTTTTGTAGCAGTAAGTCAAAAATGCAATACAACAAAGTGAAGAGGATCTCGAAGCCTCTGACTTGTGGTGCCGAAGCAATCCTGTACAAAGCAGAATCACCGCAATTTTTATATTAAACAGAGTAAGATAACCTTAAAATGTAATTTGATTCAACGAGCTCCCATTTAACGCAAACTATGACAGTGTTCATTGCTAAACAGATCTAGATAACTAATTCGAAAACGAGCTATTTATTTTTACAGTTCAGTTATGGTATCTAACAGTTTTTTCACTCAAGTCACATGGACTGTTACTGTCTCTTCCAGAAGTACTATCTCTAAATTCAGCTATACTGGAGGACGTGCCCGTAGCACTGGACGTCGCCAGATTCGAGATATCACTAAACCAAGTACCTAGGTTCAACCTTTCAGGTAGAACCGGTAGTGGTTTTCATATAACATGAGCAGGTAGAGGCTCGTTCCTGAATTCGTCGTTTTTCATTATAACACAAACCGGCCTTTTCATACTTTCCGGACTAGGTGATCTTCTAGTAAACGTAGGAGGGCATATATTACAAGGTAAACTGCTGTTTACACTATTCGCTATCGGCCAGTTCAAACCTGGTGGATATATAGGACTGTTACCGTAAAGTAACGCTAGCTCTGCTGCAAATTTAGATTCATCTGGATGACGAAAGGGATGATAGAGGTAAGGTAGGGGCGGGAATAGGGTTCTAGAGAGTTTTAGATGCTCGTGGTCGAAAGGTGGTAGACCTGTAGCAGATGAAATTGGGGGCATTAGGGAACGAGAAAGTGATGGATTGTCGAGTTGGGAGTGAGTTAACAGTGGGGAAATTGAAAAGCCGAATTTTGGTTCTTTTTTCATTAACGGTTTTGGTTTTCTTCTTGGACGGTATTTATAATCGGGGTGTTCTTTCATGTGAAGAGCTCTGTAACAAGAAAAATGGATTATAATTTTTGCTACTACATCAAAAAATGCTACAAGAAAAGACATGTACATGTTTTAAATTCCCATACTAATTTGAGGTTATGTTTGACAAATTATATCCAGATCATGAACATCTACTTCCTGTAACTTCCTCAGATGTAATGTCACTCAATACTTGTCGAGGTGCGTGGTATTGATACGAAGCTTAATATGTCTTTGATTTATGAAGCATTTCAACCATGGATTAGATAAAATTACAGTAGTACTTTTGTCCAAAATTCCAGTCTAATCTAATCTTGTCTACATAGTGATAATAACTTTGGTAGTTTTCACGTTTATTACGGTTACATATGAAAGATTTTTATAGAAAAAGAGGATTATTACATAAACTATTTATATATTTCATCATGAATGAATATTATTATAATATTTTTGTGTGTAAGTGAGGTATAACAATTTATTCTTACTTATTATCAATCTCTTTAATCTGTTTGAGAGTATAGTTAGATGTTGGGATAGCTAATTGTAATGTTATTACTAAGAAATTCGAAAAAGGGACGTTTGACATATCGCCGTCACTTGTCAGACGTACTATTTGTACAGGACAAACACAAGTGTCTACAAAAATAGCAGACAGAGCAATTTCATTACAATTTGACAGCAAGCAGACCGAATAACAATAATAAGACAGAAATACTAGAATCACTTCCGTGAATTCTATCAGACAGCGCATAGTTATAGTTAGCCATTTTGCTAAGCAAGATACAGCTTTTAGGAGGAGACGATATTAAAAAATTTGCAGCAATTCTTAGATTATCTGCATTATATCTGACAAACGAGTATGTTGAACCAAATCCTCCAATTAATATTTATGAACGAAGGCACTATAATTCGGAATCGTCTAGTAGATTGTTTGATTTTGTAACCAGCTTTCCACACTCTGGCATAATAGAAAGGAACAGAATAGAATAGAGAGTAGAATAGAATTGAATATGTTACTGGCTTCTAAATGTGAAGCGATCGCTAGAGGTAAATACTCCAATTGCTCCGACGAATAGAACAAAAGCGAGCCCGAACGGCGTGAAAGGGGTGCCATTATATTGGCGACGAGACGCGAGACGGGACCTGCTTGGAGACAATCTCCCATTGAATGGGATCACAGGAGGTGCTCAATGTGTCCTTACAATAGAAGCATTATCTTTTGTCGCCAGATGAATATGTTGGTTTAGATAGTGTGTATTTACTCTGGGTAGCTTCTTTTCTTTAATGCGTAATATACGGAGATCCGCTTTCGATATTGATTATTAGACACAATTCGGCCAATATCGAGAAATTCTATCGTAAATGTCTTGAAATCGGACATAAGCTAAAGATGGAAGTATTTTTATACCCAAAATTGCTTCTACGAGGGTAATTCATGAAGTATTCAGTACAAACGCAATAGACATTGAAAAAAATTCTAACGGGACATTGTGGCCTGAACGGGCACCTGAAAAAGCTCAAAATATAGGAGGAAGAAGAATGCAGATTTTGTGGAATGGAAGAAGAAACCTCCATCCACATACTTTCCAACTGCACAGCACTTGGATCTGTAATATAAATAGACTGCATTGAAAATAAGTTGACAAATTATGAAAAAAATTCAAGAATAACTAGAAATGCTGAAAAAGCATATAAAAAAGACAGCCGTAGCGTTTTAACAATACCGTACAGTGCATTGTGTTTACCAAGCGGTCCAAGTGTGTGATTAGCTTAAGTCGCTTGAAACAATTGTTATTTTTCGGGATTACACCGTCGCTTGTCGTATTTTGGAAAAAGTAGAGTATATCTATATACATAAAACTATTTATTTATCTTTACTGTCAACCTGTGTAAACAATTCAAAAATATTTTTATCACTTACTACTGATAAGTGTTTCCGTATTTAAACAACTACAAAAATATAATTTTTTTGAATGCATTCCTCTCACTCTCTGTTCTGCTTAAATATACACCTTTTTGTATGTCCAAGATAATGATCTCTTTATGTTTAAATAATACCAATTCTGAATTTATCAGTTCACAAACAGAAACGTTTTCTTGAGAATAAATAACAACCATTGTAGTGTTATTTCCAAAAATACCGATTGAATCTTATTTATTATATTATATCGTATAACAATAATATCCTCAGTAACAGTACCTATAATATTGCCAAAAGCTGAAATATCTAGAGCTTAGGTAAATAGTACTGTATAACTAAAAAATAACCACCTTTTAAATATCTTTGAATATGTTAAATTGAATCGACAAATTGCTGACACCTCTGAAAGGCTGCAATGGAATTTCTGGGACCCTATACTTGACTTGCTGCTTTTGCCTACCAGCAGAAGTAGCAAGTACTTACTTTCGGTCGAAAATGACGAAAAATAGTATACCTACATTACACGGACAGAATGTTTGGAAGCCCTGAACACAGTGCAGGAATCTTAGACTTTCTACCCTTCTACTGTAATATACTATGTATTTATTTTGTTTGGTTACTCTGTCATTGCTATGAAGACAAAATATCTGTTCTCTTGAGCAGTTTGACTCCTTCATTCTAGTTGTGCACTCCGCTAATCCTGATTTAGCAGCTGAAAACCTTTCAAAATGTTTACCTATGCGCGAGAGCTCATGCGCGGTCTGATAGAAGTGACTCTACTAATTAATATATAGTTCTATTTCTATATTATGGTTTAAATTCCGGTTACTTACTGTCGAAGTTTCTTTATTTGCTGTGAGTATGTTACTTGTTTGTCAGATAAAGTCGGATTTTAAATAAATGTTACATACAGAAGCAATGACGAAAACAGATACGATTGAAAGGATTCTATTGATAGGATTTTATTAATTAAAGCCGATTTTTATTAAGGAGCAATATAATTTAGATATGAAATCTTTTATCTTTAACAAATAATTTCTAAATAAAGTGTTATATTATATGAATGATGGTATATTATGTCTGTTTTTCACACGTTTTATTAGTACACATAGATTCAAAAGTTTTGCATCACCTTCTTCGGATGCGAAGGAATTTTTTTGCGCTAACAATTTTTTGTTGGCTTG
>CAJUYH010007741.1:6559-16843 GCA_910591685.1 Galerucella tenella | reverse complement strand
TACTCCTCGTACTTTTTGTACATACTATAGTTCATTGAGTTTGTCTAGGCATGTCAATTTTGGATAAGGGAGTTTCTTTTTTGGGGTACAATGAGGGAATTAAATGATTTGGTAGTTTTGAAGTTTTATAAAAAAAATACAGAATATTATAGTTTTGACTTTATGAGTTGAAAATCATAAATAAAACCATAACTAAAAATAAATAGTAAACAAAAACTCTCTGAATGATTAAAAAGGAACAACGAATCCATAATAATAACATAAAAATTTACTATACTGTCCATGCCTATCGAAACTACGTGATTAAGTGTCTTAGATGGTTTAGTCGGCGGAAGGGTGATGAACGATGTGAGGATGGGGAGGGGTGTGGTGGGGAGGTAGAAAGGTCTTAAGTGTGTTGGCACGGCGCTGCTGTTTTGGGAAGTTTCTCAAGTCGCGGTTCCCACGCTTCTGGGGCGTGCGGTGGGTAGGAGGGGGGAAAACGACCGAGACTACTACCGTGCTGTGCTGGCGTGCGAGCACCACCTGCCTCTCATCTCTCGGAACCACGTGCTGACACTGTAAAAATAAATACAGAAGATGTGGCGGGAAAAATTATTTTTAATGCTGAAAAAAATTAAAATTTAATTGGAGATTTAATTGAATATAATACAAAAAGGGTTTTGAAAAAATCAGAACCACGTTCTCAAAGTATAGGTATTATACGTTTGAAAAAGTTTGTATACTCGACGTAATAGATAATGTGCGAACTTAAAGTTGTCGGTTTTTTGTTCGACTGTAATTCGATACGATACCGTCATAGTCCGCAACATAACTTAAAGGGGATATACGATTAGATAGCTGCATTAAAAATATTACGTCCACTTAATATTGTGGTGAAAGTTTTGTTTATTTATTTATATAAAAACTCTAAATTTCTTAATTTGATGAGCAGATTATTGTTTTTTTACCAGATTTATGGCGATGTGACAGATTTTCTTCTTCTTTTTATGTCTAAACGATTTATAAAAAAACTCTTATTTAATAGTCAATTCTATTATATTTCTACGCTAAACAGAACCAGTTTTTGCTTTTATTTATAATAGACAGGATGTCGAAAAATTTAATGATGGAAATAGTCAGGACGCTAATTCATCTAAAGTACTTGCTGCTTTTGTTGGGAGGCAGAAAACCTCCTCCATTATGGCGCACAGTGCAGCAATCTCAAACTTGCTGCCCTTGTAGTGTAATTTTTCCTTGTTATTTCGATCCTTCATATTAGTAGACCAAGATCAAGCATTCTTTCTGGATGGTTCTATGAAAATATTGTTTTGGATAACATCTTCTATGAAATATTAAAAATGTCATCACCATGCTAGTCTCCAGAGTCACCAGTGTTATTTTATTCAGAATTCGTCTTCTTTTAATATTTACTTATTTACATAATCCATTTTTTTCACTATTGGCTGTGAAGTTGACAATTATTGCTTCCTCTAGCCAACTGAGAAGTTGAATTTCTCTATTAGTGTTTAATCATTTTTTTCTATTATTAACCCAGATCAATAATGGACAAATTCAAATATTTTGAGAGAATTCAGGGATAGGTAGTAGTTCAACAAAAATTTGAGCAACATAATTTTGTATACCCAGGAGATTGTCTAACACAGGGGTGTCAAATATACGGCCCGCGGGCTACGACCGGCCCTCAATACATTCGAATCCGGCCCGCTTTGCTGGGGTCAACCAATCACATCCTCCTGCTGTGATTGGTTGAAAATATGCCAACATTTTCAAGCTATTTTGAAAATTAGTACATCTGATTTGACACCAAGCATCGACGACATAAAGAAGCTGAAACGATGTCAATTAAGTATCTGGGTCATCGAAATAGTTACTATATCAAAGTTTTATTTATCTATCATATAGATATTCCTTTTTTTATTTTATGTTATTTTATATATTTGAAGCTCATACTTTTCGGTGTGTGCTCGAGGGGCAAGGGGAAGGTAAGACTAGGCGTCACGCCCGGTAATAAACGAACGGAATTCAGTCACTACGAAGTAAATAATCGAAAACGCTTAAAAAACAAATTAGTTTATGCTTTTCTCATTTCCTTGACAACGCAAGGTATACATCATATACATCACGAATTCAACCATTTGACATTTAGTTCTTATTTCCATCTATTATTTCCATTTCTTGTTGTTGTAGTAGTTATAGACCAGTATTTATAATTTCAAAGTGCATCAATAAAAAAAAATATCGTAAAGTATTCGTGGATAACTGGTCTTTAAAACACTTGCTCTATTTCGAGCACTCCGACTTCGCCGTCGTACTCGAAAAATCAGCCTCTCGACTAAACGAACTCAACATTCACACGACCTTTTTACTACTTTTAATTATTTTTTACATAAAAATAAAATTTATTGCGGTATTAAATAAATATAATAAGAATGACACAGCCAAAATTAAATGGATGAAACAGGAAAGAAGTCAAAATTAAAAATACAGGATGCACCATAAATGCACACGAATTTTGCACCATTAGATATATTTTAATCTATAAATTTTCATTATAAGGCTTTAAATTTTAAGGGTTTTCGTGTCTATTAAATATTTTTCCGATAATACCTACATTGTAAAGCTTATTTAAATTTAACATTCGCTTACAGAATTGCTCCTTTATGTCCCCCATTCATTCAGGAAAATAATAATTTGTCAATACACCTTTATTTGTAATTCAATCCATACATACCACATTCATATTATGTTGTTCTAGCTGAAAAACAAACCTCCATAGCGTGAGACCGCCTCGCCACATCGGGCGGAAACTGACACCACCGCATTCTGTCATGTACTTCTTAAGTAAACATTAAAAGTCCTTGCAAAGGACGCATTTTGTCAGGTCTGCTTTTTGTCTAGTGCGTCGTTATACATTTTAAAATTAACTCATTCATTTGTGTACAATGGTACTAATGGTGCTATGCATATCAAGTTTAAGCCGGTATGCGAGGCATGATTGTGGGTTTTTTTTATGGTAGAACGTGTGTAAGAATGTAATGTATTGGTTCGCCATTTTATTTTTCTACCCCAACTAAATCGTCTCTATAAAACCACCCTTTTCGGCACACCCACTTAATGCCGCGATGTTAGTGATTTCATGGAATCGTTATCGTGAAATCTAGAAGAAGGCGTGGGGCTCGTGTATCGTGAGAACCGCAAGCAGACCGTGCCGTGTCGTATCCAAGCGGCGCGATCTTCTTGATTACTGCTTCCGTTAACTGATTGAATGGTGTCCGGTAGAGGATGCAGGGAACTATATTATTATCATCTCCCAACGCTTTTTTATTTTGTCGTTGTTATCTCACTATGCAAAATCTTGTTGAGGAAATTATCAGTTGTGCTAAATCCAGCTTGGTAAATTTTTTTTACGAAATAAACTGTACAAAATTATCGAAAAGTAGGTGGAATTGATCATTATTACATATACAAGGTGTTTCCAAAGCAAATTGAAATACCTTGTATGTAAGTATTTTGGGGTGACATTCACTGGGACCTAAAAGATCTAATGTGCCCCCTTACTTCTACTTAGTTTCTGAGAAGAGTATCAGAAACTAGTGGTTCCTTCAGTACTATTTCCCGGAGGAATTTTAGGATGTCTGCAGGCTTCAACTTAGGTAAATGTTCCTCTTCTATCCAGTAATCTCCCAGGTGCTGTGCTCTAGGATTCTGTGAAGTGCTGTGCATCAGTTCCAGTGCAAATATGGCTCTGATATTCACTTACTTTTTGTGAAGAGTTTCTAGAATCCTCTTCATCTGTTAGTGATAATGAAATACAATTTTTGACCAAAGAAAATGTCGAAAATAAACCACGAATTGATAGTTATGTGGAACAAGTTGTAAAAAATAATATTTTTGGTTTCCATCATTAATTCTAATTCTAGTTACCTTAATTAGTTATTTTATATTCTATTATTCTTGGATTAGGAACTG
Organism: Galerucella tenella; assembly: GCA_910591685.1. Classification (NCBI taxonomy): domain Eukaryota; kingdom Metazoa; phylum Arthropoda; class Insecta; order Coleoptera; family Chrysomelidae; genus Galerucella; species Galerucella tenella. The sequence continues at coordinate 12,871 of CAJUYH010007741.1, read as the reverse complement.
AGATAATTTCTTTATATTGTTTTTGTAGAGATTAGTTTTATTGTGAGCGAAAATAGCCGTCAGATATCTCTGGTTAAAGTGCACTGAATAGAGCTTTCGTTTTCTGCTTAATTTGTCAAAATGTAAATTCCTCGGATATCCCGCAAAAGTGCATGACGTCACATGCTGCACTCAGTGCGCTCTTGCACTGGTGAAGCAGAAAACGCTATTTGATTGTATAAGCCCTACTAGATCTTTCCAACGGTCAGATCTTCTCTTTTTCTCGGCTCTACCTATTTCTTCCAATATTACATTGGGGCTGATTCCTCAAAAGGGTTCAGCCCCCCCCCCGATAGTACAGGGAATGAAGCAATTCACCTGGCAAATTTTTAGTCCAGCATGGATTGACTTGAAATTTTAACAGAAGGTAGGTGATAGCCCAAGGATCAAAATCTATATCGAACCGAAGGGCGCTAAAGCCTTGGGGGTGGTTGCCACCCCATCTCGGGGGTGAACATTTTTTATTACATATTAACCACAGGAATCGATTGAAAAAGTGATTCTAAGCAAAAAATGTTCCATACATTTTTTTTGTAAAATCAATATTCTCTAAGTTATTCGCGATTGGAAGTAATGCTTTTTAGAGGAAAAAATCGACGTTTTTGATATGTTTTTCGCGGATAACTTGAAAATTATGCATTTTATCAAAAAAACTGTGTTGAGCAAAATTGTAGCTTTTGAAAAAACAAGCAAAACCTTTCTCTTTATAATTTTTCTAAAACCAATAGGAACCGAGATATGGCCCATCAATGATTAGCTTTTTTTCCCAAATGCAAAATGTGATAGATTCAAAGTCAAATACCGGAAAAATGATGCATTTTTCGTAGAAAACTCATGGAATCATTTTCAAAGAGCATAATTAGACCTTTCTTTTAACAAAAAAAAGGTCTGTAGCATCAAAATTGAGTGAATTATGAAAAAAATAATGTCAGTACTGAATTTTTTATACAAAAAAATCGGTGAAAACAACCCCCTCAATTAAAATTGATATTTACCCTTGTGCAATTCTCTTTGTACATGTATGGTTAATATGTCCAAGAAGTTTAACCAATTTAAAATTCATAGTTTTCGAAAAATTATGGCTTCAAGTAAAAAGTTATTTTTCATAATTTTGTATTTTTTACCCTTTCTTTCAAAATAACTCCGAAAATATAAGAGGTACAAGCAAAGTTAAAAAACGAAATTGTAGCTTTTTTTATGACAAAAATTTTCCTGTAATTAGATTTTTTGTACAGTTAATATTTGACAAGATATAGCCGTTTAAAACGTCTATTTACGCACGAGCACCACCTTTTTTTAGCCCTTTAAACTCACCCCATTTAAAAACGAAAGGGTCTAAAGAGATTTAACTTACAGATCCTTGTAGTTCTTGAAAAACCCTACAAAATCGTTTTTGAATAAATTTTTTATCATCAAAAATGAAGGAAATACGTTAAAAAAACCAATCGATTTTTTTTCCGAAAAATTCCAATTGTATAGTATTGGAAGCATAATAATGTACAAAACCGGTTTATTCGGCGAAAGTTACTTAATGCACGTGGCACATTTTTTTTACAACAGAATTATTGAGCAAATCCCTATTAGCATTAATTATTTTTCTCTTGGCAAAAAATTTTTTTTTACATATAACACTAATAACAGTGATTTTTAAGGGTTGAAAAAGTATAAAATTGTATTTTCAAATGTAACAAATTCAAACCAATTTTCATCTTAAGATTTATAATGCTATTTTTTAATTTTTGACATTTAGGGGTAGTTTTCACCCCTAAGAAACAATCAGGGTTCGTCGGCATGACATGATATATATAAAGCAGAGGGTGAGTTGAGCCTAATCCCAAATTTTTATGCAAATAAATCAGAGGCGAAATCATTTTTTAACGATTCGCGATTTTTTTTACATTAAACTGTAACAGGGGCTGCTTTTTAAGGGTTGAAATATGAAATATGATGAAATTGTATTCCAAAGCTCAAAACAATCATTATTCAACTTATCCAAACCAAAACTTACCCATTTTCAGGTTTAAAATGTTATTTTATGATTTTTGACAAATAAGGGTAGTTTTCACCCCTAAAAACCATTTAGCGCCCTTCGGTTCGATATAGATTTTAAACCTTCGGCTATCACCTACCTCCTGTTGAAATTTCAAGTCAATCCATGCTGGACGAAAAAATTGCGAGGTTTTACCTTTTTTTGAGATTCATTATCTGTACTAGGAAAGGTATTTCAGTCCCCCTCTTTGCTAGTTCATCTGCTATTTCATTTCCTTCTATTCCAGTGTGTCCTGGAATCCATAGTAAGGTCGCCTAGTTCATTGAGTTAGTCTAGGCATTCCGACACCATTTTAGAACTGATTTCACAAGAGCTTCAGTGCTTTAATGGCCGGTGTTATCGAAATGCCTCCCGTTTTTTCAGGTACCTATTTTCATAGATGAAATGCCTCCCGGGTACAATCGAAATGCCTCCGGGTCCTTAATCATTTATGGTAATATTTTGTGTGCTTAATCTTTGTATAATGACACAATGTTGCCAAATTATAATTTGAATAGGTAAATATATATCTATTTTTATTTTTCTAATTCTTATGCACTGTACATAAAATCTGTTAACAAAATATTTCAGAGTACGACATTTTTGTTTAGAAAATAAAATTGTTTACAATTAAAAACAAAGCCGAAGTACACTTAGTTGTTTATAATAAATATCCTTTCTATAATGATGTGATTACTTAATCAGTGTACATTTTTGTTTAGAAAATAAAATTGTTTACCATTAAAAATAAAGCCGATGTACCTACACTAAGTATTCTAATTGTTTTGATCTAACACGATTCTAATCTCTAATCTATTCCATGAATAGGGTAGTTTGCACCTACTAAATGTGGTAATTAGTTGTTTATAATAAATATTCTTTCTATAATTATGTGATCACTTAATTTTTGTATAAATACTTCAAGTTTATTAGTTCTTGTCTCAGTTTTGTCGATTTAAAGCTTGTATCAGTTTGTCAATTTTAAGTTCAAATTGTGTTTAAGTGGATTAAGTTATAATATTCGAAATAATGGAATCAACGATGTGTTCGAGTCAAAAGGGCAAACCTTTAATATCAATTGATGGTTTCACATTCGGTTTTCAAAAAATGTTGGCCAAAGATACGGTAAAGCGATGGACATGTACTAAGAAAACCTGCAAAGCATTTGTGAAAACGCAGGGATGTGACAATTCGATAATTGAGTCGATATTAGATCACAATCACGAGAAGTTGTCTGCCGAAGTGTCCAATAGGAAAGCCGTAAGCAATTCGATAAAAAGAGCAGCCGTGGAAGATATCAACGAAAAACCAATGAAGCTCATATGTAAAGAACTTAAGAAGACGAATATAGAGACATTTACTACCAACGATATCTATAGGGTGAGACAGAATTTATATTACGCTAGAACAACTAATTCTTTAATTAAACTTCCTAAAAGTATATCTGAATTTCATATTGCTATCGATTCAACTTCGATTATTACAAATAGGAACGAAAATTTTATAATTAAAAATGACAAAGATAATCACATTGTTATATTATCCTGTTCTTCAAATCTTTCTTTTCTTTCGACTGTTTCCAATTGGTATGTCGACGGAACTTTTGAGTACTGTCCTCGCTTTTTCACCCAATTGTTCACTATACATGGCTTAAAAAATGGACATTATATTCCTCTCGTCTTCTGTTTACTTGAAGATAAAAAGTCATCTTCTTATTATCTCGTGTTTAAATATATCATAGAAGAATGTATTAAACTCAATTGCCCTGTATCCCCTAAAGTAATAACTTCAGACTTTGAAATTTCTATACATAATGGTATCCGTAAGGCATTCCCTGAAGCAGATCTTCGTGGATGTCGTTTTCATTTGGGTCAGGCTTGGTATAGAAAGCTTCAAGCACTGGGCTTAGCTCCAGAATACCAGAAAAAAGGTGCTGACTCAAGTGAAATTACCCATTTTCTGTCATATATTTTTGGCCTATCATTCTTAGATCCTGAAGAAGTTGGCGATTTTTTTGCAATAGATTTGTCCGAAATTAAACCAGTCGATGAAAGGGTCACTCAGTTTTGTGATTATCTTGTGGATAATTATATATCGGAAAATTCGAAATTTCCGCCACATCTCTGGGCTGAGCACTCTTCATCTTTAGAAAGAACCACAAACCCATGTGAAAGTTTCCATTCCAAGTATAACTCGTCTTTCTACTGCCCTCATCCAAATATAAATAATTTTATTGAGATTATTTTACAATTTCAAATAAATACCTATATTAAAATAAATTCTGTCTCGGTACCAAAAAGAATTGTTGAGGAAAGTACAGCAAAAATCAATTTTGTAAATGAAAAAATATTACAATTAAGAGAAGGTACAATAAATAAATTAGAATTTGTGAAACTAGTGTCATACAAATTTAGGAAAAATAATTTGTAAGTTTGTAAATTTCTTCTGATGATTTGTATATAAAATTGAATAGTTCAGTCTGCAGACTGAATTTTATTGTTTGAGTCGTAATTTTCTTAAAAATTGGTGTTTTTAAATTTTCTGCGATGATAATATTATGTAATTTTGTAAGTTTCTGCTGATGATTTGTTTTAATAAATGTATAAAATACTTATCATGTCTTTATGTTTTTGATCAAAATAATCAAAATATTAAAACCAAAAAATAATGGTTAATATTGAGTTATTAACGAAATTCTATAAAAGGACGAAAGTTTGGCAACGTCTCACCTTCGTACAAAGATTAGAAGCTGGTAATTTATTTAGAGCTTAGGAGGCAATTCGTATGTGACCCTTTTAGCGACAGGTAAGAAACCCTTTTTCGGGAGGCATTTCGTATCCGGCCTTAATGGCTGCTTGACTATCCGACATTATCATAATCCTTTGTCCTCTGTATATTGAACTGGGCGCACTTTCTTATGGCGTGGATTTCCGCTTGAAATATACTTGGGGTTTTTCCCAAGCTTTCAAAGTGCTTGGTTCCTGGCCCGAACACTCCTATCCCAGTTGAATGACATTCTTTTCAAGTCTGGTAATGGTATTTGGATCCCATTCCTATTTGTTGCTCAATTCCGTAACGAATTTCTTTGAAAAGTTGAATTTTTTCATCATACCGTCTTGGGGCATGTCCCAGGTTGTCTGATTTCTAAGAAGTTTGTCAAATTTATTAATTAATCCTTTGAACCGATACCGCCAACTCTTTGTTTATAGATTTCAATTTCAGTTACGTATGTATGTTTTTTTTTTGTAAATTTTATGAAAATGATAATAATTAATGAAACAAACAAACAAAAAGTCGCTGATCGAGTTAAGTGACCGTAAGCAATAAACACAGTTCATCAGCATCATATCTCTTTAACAAAAATGAATAGCGGGAGAAGCAGATACAGTGAGATCGCTCTCTAGAGCACCTGTCCATCTTTCCCACGGTTCACCGGAAGTCCAATTATCCATAGCCACCTCTTCGAATAATAAAGTGGATTGGTTCGAGGCGTTTTATTTCTTAAGAGATCGACGTTGTAAGTCGAACTGTACGTGATAATTAAATATCTATTAACCTGGAAAAATTGAGATTTCGGTAGATTGTCTCATTTTATAATTAAAAAGGCGAGTGTAATAAGATTAAGATGCAATTTAATTGATGTTTAAATTACGAGGCAAGCCCTAAAATTATTCTATTCTATGTAATTTTCATGCTTTAACACCAGAAGCAATCAAAAGACGTTGTAGAGATTCTCTTTATGGTCAGACAACGATCCTATGTGGAGAAGCCACCAAATGATGACCCGTATTTTTTATGTGTGTGTTTTGGAAGCCGTTTTAGTGCCGGAAGCAGTGCAGCCTATTGGCTTATTGTACTCTTTTCCCCCATCCTTCCAGTAGACGATACAGGTCCATTGGATGAGTGCCATATACTTTAGGTGGCACATTGGCTTCTCCGAAGATTGCTTGTCTCGTCGAGTCCAGTGCCTCACAGTCAGATAAGATATGGGTTACGGTCTCGGTCTCCATGCCACAAAGTTTGCAACTGAGGTCCCCGTTATATAACCCTATTTTACGCAGGTGATCTTTTACCGGGGTATGACCCGTTAGATAACCTGTAATAATTCTTAGCTCATTCCTACTGATATTCAGTAGTTCTTCGGCCATTCTTTTACCAGTCTGGATGTTACCTTGCGGCTGTTTAAAGGAGTGTCAGTCCTATATTTGTTAATTCTGACACATTCTAGGATAGCATAAATCTCT
>CAJUYH010007740.1:0-16845 GCA_910591685.1 Galerucella tenella | reverse complement strand
ATGCCAACAATGTATACATTTTTGGATAGAAGAAGAAATGGTCTTTTCAAAGGTTTCAAGAATTACAGGGTGTCCTATTTAATCTAAGATCACAATTTTGATTCAAAAACCTTAATTTTTTTTCGTCAATTTCCAGAAAAAAATTACATGCGGTAACAACGTCAACAGAAACTAGAAGTAAATTTAGGAAGTTTAGTGAAAACCGCATGTCGATATCTTTTTCCGCTCTCGAGTTATAAGTTGTTAAAATATGTCAATTTATAGATGGACACCTTGTATATTACAAACGTTAATCCTAATCTTTAGATCACGCGCAAGCGCGACCTATCAATCGGGAGAAATTACATCATCAAAATAGGATGCAGACGTTCCATTCGTATTGGAAATGTGTCCTACGTCTTTTTCCACTGTTCCACTGACAGTTCTCGTGTCTGTACTTTGTTGTTTACGGTCAATTATTATTTATGAAAAGTCAATATTAATCTTATTGTTATATTTGTTTAAATAATACAAAAATATGCCTAGATGCACCGAAAACATCAGCAATTTGAAAGTTCTCAAGTATTTTCAGTTAAAAAAAGAAGCTGGTAATTATTAATTTCATAGCCTTTTCGAATTTGGCTGAAAACGATCCTGATGATTTTATTTATGAAAGTTGAAGTTAGCTATATGTCAAAATAGCGAATAAAATAAACGACATACCCAAAACCCGGATATATACGTCACAAACGATGACGCACACCAAAAAGGCTATTGAATGTACTATATTATTTAATGTCACTCTTGAAATATGTTACGCATTAAGTCATTGTTAATTACTATATTGTGTAAACAACGTTTAGGAAAATATCCACATTGACTTTATGTTGGTGTACAATTGAGTTGGATGAAATTAATGTTTCAACGCCAGCAATCAGTTCGGAAAATATTACAGAGCATGTAAAAAGTCCATCAGGTTTAATGAAGTGTATAAATACTTGTGAAGCCAATTTGAATATAATAGTTGTTAAATCAAGTGGAAATTATTGTTTTATGTGGCAGTTTATTACTGATTCGGGTATAGTAACTGTATAGGTATTGTTTCAAATTTAGTGTTCTGTGCTTCGTGCTGTAGCTCATTGATTAATACAGCTTCCGGCGAAATGAAATTTTTATTTATCTCGTTAGATTTTCATTCAATAAATCAATTAGGCAAACAGCCTTCATAGAGATTCATTTACACTGTCCAAAATAGAGAAGTTAATTTTAATTGAACAAAAAATTTTATATGATACAAAACCGGCTAATGAACTCATGTATTTATCGGATAAGAAGAATATTTTATTTCCCGGGAGATTATTCTGTCAGCAGAGCGCTGACGGTGTGAAAATAGGGAGAGCACAAAATTTGACTGTTTGGGGGTGAAAATTCAAGTCAAGGCTGTCGTTGTACTTCGTCAGCGAAAACATGTTTTAGCCCGTAAGGATTTGGAGGGTAAGAGTGATTTTCGTGAGAAATGTGAAAGCAAATATTGATAGAGAAATTTGGTAGTGATAAAAATAGCAGCTAATTTATAAAATTCGTTCTATATTCAATAGGATACAATTACTTTTATAGGCTATGCACCAATGGAATAACTAAACTCCCTTCGACAAAGATAATATTGAAAGAGCCCAATAATAAAAGACGGAAAATCAAAGAAAGTGCTTTAATACAACCAAATGCAGATAAATGTGTAGCTAGTATTTCAGCCGAATGTAGTCAAATTTGGTTACCAATGTTAGAAAGAAATTTCCAATAATCAATTACATGCGTTATCAGTTTTTATCCAGGTTTTTTTTATTATTTATCATTGTAATAGGTGTATATACACAAAATCACCAAACTGAGAATAATCATACACAAAAAAGTAACAGAAACGCGTTTTATAAACATCATTTCCTAAATAAGCGTTAAAAAGCGCTATCCCAATAAAAACCGTTCCTGGAACGTGCACTTCACTGCATCCCATTTCTAGTAGACTATCATATTGTTAGAATGTCATAAAATAAAATATTTTATTCCACATTTTACCGGAGATGTGATCTACTATGAATGGACCTTAATAAAATTTGACAACAAAGTTTTGTAGTTTTAAACTTCAAAATATTATTGATTGTCTAGTTGTCAAATTTTTTTCGTTGTGTCAGATAGGGACCAAAAATTATTTCATTACTAGTTAATCTTGACAACGGTAGCTGAACGCCACCAAAACGTCGAAATAAAAAATAAAAAACATTATTGTGGCTTGATTCCCAAAAAAGTTGGAGAAAAAAAAACAAATAATTGTTCAACCGGAAATTGTGTGGAAACTAAAAATTTCAATGTCAAAAAATTTAGGGTGCGGTCGAGAATCGAACCCGCGTACTCTCCGTCAGAAGTCCGATGTTGTACCAACTAATCCAAATCACCTGTTATAATAGTAGGAAAATGTAATCATCTTGAAAGGTATTCATGATAAGTAGGTACCTATATGTATGAAGTCATCATAATATTAATTTCAATTTCTATAATTATCCAACCAATTAATAATTGTAATAACCTACCTATATTATATAGTTAAACTACTTGAATTTTTGTCACTATTGATAGTTATTGTTAATTTGGAAATCAATTATGTTGACTTTGATCGTAACATTTTGTGTATTAATACATCAGATTGTTGATTACACATTATTTGGTGAAATTAACACGTGATCGTAGGAAAATTACTATACATTATTCGTGCGAAAGTGATTTTTCACAGTCATGTGATTGTCGCACTCGGATCATGCCTCGTGCTACAATATTTCCCACGCGTGTGAAAAATGTCACTTTCCGCACACGTTATGTAGTATACTATATTTTGATTCTTATTTTTCAAATCCTAGATCGTCAGGACTTGAAAAAGTATTTTTTACTTTACACTTTTTATCATATCTATAATTCTTTATTTCATTGAAGCAAGTTTAGACAGATTATAATAATAGGAGGCCGAGCGTCTTCTATTATCAACGGACCACCCTGTATCAAAATATGCAAGTATATAAAATTTTCCAAAAAGGGAAAGAAACAATTTGAAGGTTTTCCTTTGATATTTAATATGAAATATTCTTGAGCTTCCTTGTTTATTGTAAGCTAAATATTTAAATAATTGTCTTAAAAATGTTTCGCGTCACTTAACAAGATCATGTCATAGAGGTTTGAAAAATTCAAATACTTTGTTCACAATTGAATAGAAATGAAAATATTTTCAATAAGTGACAAAATAAATTACTCTATTGTACTCAAACATACTTTAAATATCATTAATATGATAACACGTTTGAAAAAAAAATAGTAACTTACAGTAATTATTTCTCTCTTTTGCATTTATATCCATCAAAAACGGCATTAAATCACCATAATGTTCATACACGATATTTAAAACGAAAAACAATTACCTATTTTATTAAAGACCGCACAATAGACTGAGTATCGATGACTTACGCACTGAATCATAAAATGTTTGGACAAAAAAAACTAATACTACTTTTTATTGCTTCGGTTGTTTAGCATGTAATTTAATTTTAAATATTATTTATACAAAAGGTATGAATATAAAGTAGAAGTAAATAATAGGTACCAAATTTATGAATATTATACAGATTTATTGGAAAATTTTACAAACAACAAGTTCGCGCATACGAGTGCAACTTTAAGTGGCTTCTTCTCAGGTGAAAAGGAGTCTATTTATTTTATCTCATTGATTTTTCTTCTTTTTTTTTCACCAATTGTAACTTAGAGCTTATTTTATACTCGAAATTTTTTGTACATTGCTGTAAGAATTGTTTTCTATACGCAATAAAGGTATTATTATTATTTTGCACCTTGGACCTTCACAAACAGTACGACACGATTAGATTAGATTAGAATTGGAGTGGCTATTTGTCCTATCCCACTGCGACCTTTGCAGATCTATTGGGATCCTCCCTATATATTTAGAGCTCGATATCTAGCTTTAATCTTTCCATTAGACTTGTGCTCTCTGCCCTCGGCTTTTCTTCTCCGAGTAAGTGAAACCGCACCCTGGCTAGGCATTCGCACTCAGATTATGTGCTCCGTGGCTTCGTCTTCTTCCTGGCAGAACCTTCATAGGCTGTCATCTGCTAGGCCAATTGTATGAATATGTTTTCTCTGCCTACAATGTCCAGTCAGCATTCCTACCATCATCCTCGTCGTTCTGGACTTTGACAAAGTAGGTCGTGTGACAATTTCACTAAAAGGTTCTGGTCCTATCACGACCTCCGCTGCTCTCTGCGTGGCTAATTCATCGGCGTTTTATTCCTTGGTGACCTGGTACCCAGGCTAGGGCTGCTGCTGGAAGTATCTGCCCACAAATCGTCGGAAATTCCATTTATTCAATGTATTCTAAAACCCAATAAGCTGTCGAACGGTGATATTTTCAATGTAGTTTTTTGTCAGAAACTAGGATGTGACCACTCAGTATATTTTTGCTCTTAGTTTAGCGATAACGTTAGCTGAACCGCATCACAACTAACTGCGGCCCATAAGGTTCATTAAAGTCGACTACAAAAACCCAAAGTGTATAATTGCAGCTGAACCTAGTCGTGGGAGTTGTACAACTACTCTCCGGAGTGCCATTAAATGCTATCACCAACGCTACTCTAATTCAATTCTAATGGCGCATTCAAGCAAGAAATAATCTTTCCTGTTCTGATTAAAGGTAACCACTCGTACTATTCTCATGCAAATTGAGTGTTGCTTTAAATATTACCCAGCAAGCCCTCATGTTCGGAATATGATAAAATGGTAACCTACTTTCTTACTATTATACACAATTATTAAAATTGATTATCCAACATACAGGGTTATTTTAATGTTCAGACTTCGTGTGAATTTGATAATGCGATGTTCAATACTAGTAGAAACAAGGAACTGAGACCCAGAGCACTAAGCCTAAGGATTAAAAGGGGAATGGGAAACAAAACCAGCGTGATTCAAACAGAACTCGCTGGTATCTCAATTGCCGCAAAAGAACAAACCAGAAAAGGAATTTCTGGCAAAAACATAACAATTTGCACTGATAGTAGACATGCTCTATTAGCCTTGAACAGACAACGTACCAGTACTAGAGTGCCACCAAGATTTAGCTAACGCCTCGGCAGATAACAATATTATCCTGAGGTGGGTTGAAGGGCTTGACAGGAGTAAAGGTAATTGCATTGCCGATTCTTTAGCCAGGGAAGCGGCTGGACTGAAAATTTTAGGACCCAGTGACACCTACAGCATCAAAGGATGCAGTCTTGCTAGGATCATCCTGGGCGACCCTGGGAAGTTGGCGCCGAAGAAATATTTGGCGATGACCAGGAAAAGCCTACGTTTGACAGTAGTAGTCAACTAAAGAAACACCTCCGTACTATGGGGCTAGTGGACACACGTCTATGCAGGATGTGTGAACAGGAAGATGAAACTGTCAGGCATGTCTTATGCGAGTGACCGTAGTTATCGTCGATAAGGGAGTGTGCGTTTGGTGAGTCTTGGCCTACACCTGCCGATATAAAGGAAATGTCTCCTAGTGACCTGTCCACCTTCCTGAGAAGGAAGGACGATACACTCACCCTCCCTACTCTACAGATACCGATACAGACGGAACTGAGATCTTTTTCCAAAGAATCTAAGAATATTCACCTGCAGTTTTCATCCCTCTTCTATCTAGCAGCCTTCCAGTTTCTCCTACTTTATCGTCTGAAACCTGAGCTTAGTTGAGCCATCACACTAGGTTGTCTTGTCTTCTTGGTTGTAACTTCCCTGTATTTATTGTGCCTTAAGTGCTTGTGAAGGACCCAACCAGAAACCTGGAAGCTTTTTATCCAAGTACTGGAAAGAATCATGATCTATGGGAGTATGTTGCTCTCCCCTCTTGGGCTAGTAAATTTTTTTCTTCGGCCCTAGTGATTTAAGTAGCCAGGTATTCAGGCTAGGGACTGGTTAACTCTACCACAGTTTCCAGTTCAGTTAACCATGATAGATGTGTGAAAAGATCGCATATCAGCTACCTCATAAAAGGTCTGTTCTCACAAGCATCACAGACGGTCTTTGACAATCCGGATTCGGCGCAAAGGCTGTCTGTGATGCTTGCGAGAACAGACCTAATAACTAATCTAATCTGTATAAACTTTGATGCGTATGAAGTGAAATTTTTCTGTCAAATACGTAAAAAGTGTTGACCTCTCTTTGCATTGACTCTAATTTATTCAATCAACTTTTTATATTGTAGCACACGCTATTTTTCATTTAATCCAAGGATTATTGTTCGACACCTAATTGAAAATAACAAATAATAGAAAACTATTTGATATTATCATGGAAATTGGGAGAATAAACAGCATAAAAATTCAAGGCTAGCTCTAATTAGTAAACAGTATCCATTGGAAGATGTCCTTTTGACCTAGTTTTAACCTCTCGACAAAAATTAAAATAAAAAATGTGTTTATAGAGGAGAAGGACCTAGATGGAAATAGCAGCTATGATGTGATAAATACAGGGTGGGGCAATCTTCTGACATCGGAGGATTACATCGTTGTGGTGAGGGATAGAACTTTATTATTTTGTGTGAGATAATACAGTTTTTGAGGGCACATTTTGAAAATACTTTCGATTCTACAGGGTGTTCCAGAACCACGTAGCAGCACAAACTTACATTTTTTTAAATGGGACGTACTATATTTTGTACAAGAATCGGAAAGATCTCACCGAGAGCGTTACAAAAATATAGCACTCTAATATATTATAAGGGTGTTTTACAAAGATATGGCCAATTATTAGCAAAAAAGACCTCCTCTTTAACACTCTGCAGAACAGTAAATTAAAATAAATCAACAGGTCTTTGTATTCAAATGTCATACAGACATCATTGGCTGTGCTCAGTATTAATTAATTTTTTCATCTGTGGCTTCTTTAATACAGGGTGAAACAAAACGCAAATCAAGCAGTATCTCAAAATTTTTAAATGAATCACCCTATAAGTCTTTTTACAATTTGTTAGTACAATTAATAAACTTTCAAACGATGTAGTAAACTTAGGGCATGAGTTAATGGAAAATCGTAGATATTTTATGATAATGGTCTAAAACAAGTATTTTACATACACGACTTAAATGGTAATTAATTTTTACATGCAACATCTTGTGAATTTTAACATTTCTAAGGAATAAATTCTAAACGTAATTTTGGATGCATCTACAATATCTAATCAATGAAATAAAATATTTGCTAATACCATAGGTACCTGGAATTACCAAAAATTTCATATTTATTCATGTTCGAGAATGGGCGAAACATAATCAAGCCATATTTTTGATTATATCAAGTGGGCTAATATCAAAATAGTATCTACTAATAAATGTCAAAGAAATATTGCTGTATTCTTCGTTTGTGTTTAGGAAGTTGATTCAAACACAATAGTTAACTTATGGTTCCAACATGATGAAGCATCTGTATATCAGAAATGTTACCGACAGGTGGATAGGACGTGGTGGACCAATTTCGTGGCCTCCTCGATCTCCAGATCTCACACCGATGGATTTCTTTTTATGGGGATACATCAAGCAACTTGTGTATCAAACGGAACCTACTACCAGAGAAGACGTGAAAGAAAGAATTCGTAACGCATTTTCCACAAAAACTCCAGCTATGTTGGAAAGAGTATAGATCCTCGTTTTTGAAAAGAATTGTATGGAAGTAAATGGTCGCCATTTTGAACACTTAGCATAAACTACTATACTTTTTATAGAATGTCAATGTTCATTTATGTAAATGTGAGTGTTCTTATAATGTTGGTTTTCATAATTGTTAGTTTTTCAAAAATAGAAAATGTTTGAAAATAAAATACAAGCTTGCATTTTACATAACTAAGATATACTGTTTGTGGTGACTTTAGTAATTATTTCGTAAAGACTACAAACTGCTTTTATATTTATTAGTACTATAACGACATTAACCTACTTACAGTAAACAAAAATATTTCTTCCAACATAATTCCTTCTTTCCTTCCTCTAATGGTGAGAGTAGAAGTCAAAGATATTTTAGATGCATCCAAAATTACGATTAGAATTTATGCCTTAGAAATGTTAAAATTCACAAGATGTTGCATGTAAAAATTTAATACCATTTAATTTGTGTACGTAAAATACTTGTTTTTGACCATTATCATAAAATATCTACGATTTTCCATTAACTAATGCCCTAAGTTTTCTACATCGTTTGAAAGTTTATTAATTGTACTAACAAATTGTAAAAAGACTTATAGGGTGATTCATTTAAAAATTTTGAGACATTGCTTGAATGCGTTTTGTTTCACCCTGTATTAAAGAAGCCACAGATGGAAAAATTAATTCATACTGAGCACAGCCAATGATGTCTGTATGACATTTGAATACAAAGACCTGTTGATTTATTTTAATTTACTGTTCTGCAGAGTGTTAAAGAGGAGGTCTTTTTTGCTAATAATTGGCCATATCTTTGTAAAACACCCTCCTAATATATTAGAGTGCTATATTTTTGTAACGCTCTCGGTGAGATCTTTTAGATTCTTGGACAAAATATAGTACGTTCCATTTAAAAAAATGTAAGTTTGTGCTGCTACGTGGTTTTGGAACACCCTGTAGAATCGAAAGTATTTTCAAAATGTGCCCTCAGTAACTGTATTAGCTCACACAAAACTATAAAGTTCTATCTATCACCACAACGATGTACTCCTCCGATGTCAGAAGATTGCCCCATCCTGTATATAGGGTTTGTTCGATGTTAGTTTGAATACCTTGTTCATTTTATCTTTTATCAAGAAAAAGAAGAACTTGAATTCTCTTTGCAAATTGTGAAGCCACAAGATAAAACGGCCACAAGATAAAACGAGCTAAATAGAATCAGTTGAACGAAATGTTCATTACTATTGAGTAAGCTAGAGCTGTACATTTTGTATGCTCCTGAATGATCCATTGAAAGCCTCACAAAATTTTGTTATAATTCCCAAATCAGCTTGAATAATGATAATTTTTGAATCGTTTACCAATTGGATATTCTGTAACTGCCAAGCCTCTTCTACGTGCTGTGTCTTTGCCAGGAGGTCGAGTATTTGGGTGAATTCTGTATGCAAAACTAACTTGGGATTCATATCTACTTGGAAAAACAACAGAGGAAAAAATGGGCAATAGAAAACATACACTGGCTGTACACTACAGGGGTGATACCTATGGTTACCTATACAGATCAAAAGAAAGCCGAAAAAACTTCTCTTGAGTCATTAAGTCTTTTTTATCATAAAACTGTGTCAAATGATAGTAGAAAAAATGGATTCTATTCATAAGCATTGAACTGAATTTTTCCAACCCCCCAGTTACTTTATGTTTTCCGACGAATGGAAATTCAAGCACTGAAGGTCGAAGCAGGGATTCAAAGTTTGCAATGTACACAACTTCAAGAGAAAATCCTGAAAAAGCTGAAATAAACATACACACACAAGAAATACTGTCTTGAAAAGGTTGCTTTCACAGAATTGTTGTACTTACAAACACAAATCCTGCACATTTCACTTGGAAATCTCACAGCAGAAATATATATATCGTTTTAGATAGACCAGTTGAAATGGATTTTGTGGAAATATATATGTTTATTACTATAAAACGATTCTATTTTTAAACAGCTTAAAGTGGAAATGTTTGTTTTTTTATTATTTGGATATTTTATACAAGAAAAATTTTCTTGATTCACTATAAAATTTAAATGATGATAAGGACAAGTTTCTTCTAAGTTTTGCTTGAAAAAACTGTCAACAAATACCAACTTAACGGCAAAATTTCGCGTACCTAAACTGAATTTTGAAAAACTGAATAGATGAGGCTTTCACTTTATGTAGAGATCCATACTAATGATGGAATAATAGTATATTACGTAACGTGTGTGGTAAGAAGCATTTTACGCACGAATGGAAAAGTTAGGCACGATGCCGCGTAGCGGCGAATGCCTAATTCCGTGAGTGTGTAAAATGCTTTACAACACGAGTTACGTACTATACTCTACCTACGATCTTCTTGTACTTGTCCATTTTTCAATTATAATCAATACATATTTAGCCTTTTGGGCTTTTCATAATTAAACGTGGCAATATCGAAAGTTTTCAAATAATAAATTTTGAAAAAAATGGCGACGTCTATTGACAGTTGCTAAGATGTTGCTCTAGGGAAGCCGTGCGATTTACTTTACAGCTGTGCGTTTTTTTACCGTACGTAAAAGACATCATTACAGTGATACCGACGTGTGTTATTGACTGATTAGAGGGGGGGTCGTAGGTAAAACAATTTAATTTGTTAAAATCTACATTATAAGTATTAAAATTGAAGTTGTGACGCGCTTCGCTAACACAGTAGCTTTACCAAACGAATTGAGGTATAATGAAATTTTTTTAATTTATACATTGCCTTAATACTGAATTTCACGGATATTGACAATAATATTATAATCTATTCTCATGGAGATAAAAAGCAAAAAGTGGCTAAATATGGGATTTACTAAAGTATTCAACAAGTTTTCCTGGAAATTTATCACAACAATCTTATCGGAACCTTCCTAGGTGAAAAGGTTCAATAAAGGAGAATTCTTGATAACTATTTGGTCGGAAGATTATCTGAATATTTGTTTTCATTCACCTCAAGAGCTTCTGAAAGATTTAATTTGAGGGATTTGGGTTCTATATGCAAAATTTTGAAATTTGAATCGAAATTGTGTTGGTTTGCTAATAAATGATTTGAGTAGTTGGAATCTCATTTTTGGTTGTCATAGCTACGTTTGTGTTATGAAATTCTAGTTTTAAAATTCCTAAAAGTTCGACCTATATAAATTTTATCACAGTTGTTATTACCACATTTTAATTTATAAACTCCCTGATTTGTTTAATTTTGAAGATTTAGATTTGTTGCTTCCCATCTTTAAAAAGGAGATCAGGCACAATGTGGGAATTACAGAGCAATCTGTTTGGCCCAAACTAGCTATAAAGCACAAAAATAATAGAAAAAAGATTAAGGGAATATGTAGAAACAAAATTAGGAGGAGAACAGGGAGCCTTTAGACCTGGAAGACAAAAAAATGGTAATATTTATATACTGAGGAATATAATCGAAAGAAAAATAGAAGAGGGAGAAGAAATGTACCTTATATGTATAGATCTGAAAGCAGCGTTTGATACAGTAGATAGAAGGGAAGTATGGAGAACCCTGGAAGAATTGGAAGTTCCACAAACCTTAATAAATATAATTAAAAGTGTATACGAGACAGTTAGAGCCAAGGTACAAATTGCAGGACAAAGGTCAGAAGAATTTGAAATGTATAAGGAAGGGAGAAAAACAAGGCGACAGCTTCAGCCCATTACTGTTTATAATAATCATGGATAAGATTGTGAAACGAACTGAAGAAAAATATGAGCATCTGAATACTATACTGGGACACAGAAATTTGGAACCGATAAAAATAAGTAGTCTACTTCATGCAGATGATGTGGTCTTAGTAGCGAATACAAAGAACAAAATGCAAAAACTAGTGAATATTTGGACTAAAAAAATAGAGAACAATGAAGATTGAGGTGAATATAAATAAAACAAAAGTGATGATAATAAATGAAAGACAACTAGGTAGTCGAAATAATGAAGAGATTAAATGTAAAAACCAGACACTAGAAAGAGCAACAACATTTGAATACTTGGGAAGTATAGTAACAGAAGATGGAAAAATAAGATACAAATGTAACAAACAGAGCAAATAAATAAACAAAAATATACTACTCTCTAAATAAAACAATTCTTGGACATAAATATATAGACTTGGAAGTGAAAATGAAAATTCATAATATTATGATAACCTATCCTACAATATTATATGCAAGTGAAAATTGGACTGTGAGAAAAAAGGACGAAACTGGAATAAATGCCATAGAAATAAAAACATCTAAGAAGAATTGCAGAGAAAACTAAATGGGATAGGATTAGAAAAGACATCATTAGAGAGACAACTAAACAGGAACTGATAACTGGTAAAATAAAAAAGGGACAACTTATAGCTGGTATGGTCATATGGTAAGAATGGAACCAAATAGGTTAACTAAGAAAATAATGGAGATTGGGAAACCGATCAAAAAACAAAGGAGTAGGCCTAGGAGGAAATGGTTAGACCAAATACAAGAGATGGGTTTAGAAAAAGGAAAGACCATAGCAGAAATGAAAAACCTTGCAAGACAGAAAGGCATGGAAGAAATGGGTACAGGACATGGAATCCACATCCGACGCCTGAAAGGGCAAAAGGATCTAGAAAAGAAGAGGATTTGTTGTTTTTAATGAATTTGGATAAATTGTTACCGGTTTTGAAGCAAATATTCGAGTCTAAAGTTTCTAAAATTGATCTTCTTAAAGATGATATTCCAAAGTATGGTAAGCTTTTAAATTGATCATTTTTGTTTTTATCAGAAGGAATTACTTGTTCTATAGAGTATGTTTTAGTATTATTCTATTTATAATATTGTCTATTAAATTTGGATAGTGATTATTATTAAATGCTATTTGTTTATTATATTCAGCTCTTTGTTGTAATTGTCAATATTTAATGAAACTGTTTGAAGTCTATGTATCATACTATTGAAAGCTGCTAATTTATGACTGAATTGGTGGACCGAACTATTATGAATTGTAATGTCTGTATGTGATGGTTTGTGAGATGTAGAAAAATCATGTTTATTATTTATATTTCGAACCATAAGGTCCAAAAAGTTTATGGACTTATTTTGTTCAATTTCTACAGTAAATTTGATATTTTCAAAGTTGATGAGCGAGTCAAAAAATGGAATTACACCGATAATACAATGAAGAAATGAAGCTCCACATCACATGAGTCGACAATTTCTCGTTGGTATGGAGAATTGAAACGTCGACGGATTAACTTTAGCGAGGATTCAAAAACAGGTCCACCACCAACAGCCAGTCACCCAGGAAAATGTTAATGCTCTATCGACATGTGTCACATATCGTGAAATTGGAAACTCTATATTATGCAAAATATAAAATACTGTTAAGGTAATTGTTTGATATTAACTGACTTATAAGGATGTGATTTCTTTTAATGTGAATATCTTTATATAGCTGAGTACACATGACTAGAAAGTCAAGAAAACATATTTGTATTCTGTGTAAATTTTAATTTTTAAAAATCGCAAAGCGCTTTCGGCTGTTACGCCATCTTCAGTGCCGACCCGTCAGGTATTTTTTACAAGAAACTTTTCGACAACACATTGACGTCACAAAGTAAAATATCTTAAGATAACATTAAAATGAAAAATGATCCCCTGATTAGGGTGTATTATATCTAGATTTTGAACATTTTTAGATTAGTTAAAATTGTCTTAGACTGATCCACGAACACGTGTTCGTCTAACGGATGTTGGAGTGGCACTCCTTCAATTTTAAATTAGCAAATGTCAAAATTTTAATGTTATCTTAAGATATTTTACTTTGTGACGTCAATGTGTTGTCGAAAAGTTTCTAGAAGAAAGATACCTGACGAGTAAGCACTGAAGATGGCTTAACAGCCGAAAGCGCTCTGCGATTTTTAAAAATTAAAATTTACAGAGAATACAAATATGTTTTCTTGAATTTCTTTTAATATCCTTGACCGTAAAGTCGATGAATGGACCGAAATCGATTCACTCCCAATCGAGCTAATCGCCTTACAAAGAAAGATTTATGAATCTACTTTATTACACACAGCAACTCAAACTCACATTTAGCCATAGAACGTCAATAAATATCACATGTCAGCTCATTTTTTTCTTTTTTGAAATAAGGAAGTGAAGAATTTTTGTCGATATAAGGAATAAAGTTTATACGTAGTGTATAAAATACGATTGATTTGTTGTAGGTAAGTCAGTTTTTCCGGTATATGTTTATTTGAACTGAAATATAATTTGATGAAAAAGTAGATAGTAGAGTTTATTCAGTTTTGACCTAAATGGTATTCTAATTAAATTTACAATTCAATACAAATATTTGAATCATGTATTATTCAAAATTTGATATTTTTACTATGTAGGTAGATATACCAGGGTTGTATTTTGACTTTCGTTAATTTTGGTTCATCTTGGAACGGGTTAATAAAAGTGAATCACCACTGACAATACTGTTTTTCCACTACTACCTGTGAAGTTGACGATTATTGCTTCTTCTAGCCAACTGCGAGAAGTTGAATTTCTCGATTAGTGTTTGATATTCTTTTCACTAGGTCAATAATCGACAAGCTCAAATATTTTGAGAATTCAGGGATATTAGTTCAACAAAAACTGGTGCAACATAATTTTGTTTACCCAGTAGATTGTCTTTAACATATTTGCTGCTTGAAATTACCTATCAACATGAAATTATTTGAAAAAAAAGCCATTAGTTTAAAATTCGCGCTTAACCAAAAATGGTGTTGAAGACATTTATAAACATCGCACCTTATTCCGTTCGGGGCAAGGCTCCTCGTGAAATAATTTTGGTGCTCGGTCAATAATAATAGTCTTCATCACCTTGGTCTATTATATGCTATTATATTTGTTCATTTCTCCCAGTATTGTACGCATTTTGACACTGTTTTGAAGGACTTGAGTAACAATTATCAAAAATATATCGATTGCCCTGGACGACCGGCTGTACCTATGTCAACTTACCACCCTTGGGTGGTAATAATTATTGCCATCTAAAACTTATTTAATTATACGAATATTGATAGTACAATTATTGCAAGTATGAACATTATTTATTTATCTCGATTTTGTAAGAAATGTTCTCCATCTCTGACTGAATTTTCTTTTACTCTTGAAGTACTGCAGGACACTTTTGGCTTCGTTATATTGTATAGTTGCTTAGAAATAAACATCCTGATAAATCAAATCATGCAAAAGACTCATGCAAAAGACAAATCATGCAGAAGACTTAATTCAATCAAATCACTCTGAAAATACCATCGAATTTCAACACAGTTGACCAAATTTGAAGAAGCTGGTTTTCGTAATATACAGGGTGGTTCTTAAGTGATTGTACATAGAAGTACAGTACAATCTTCACTTTAAAATATTGCGATTTAAACCAACAAGCCTTCATAAAATGTTGATATTGAGGGAGATACAGGGTGTTGAACATGAAATTTTAATTTTCGTTTTTTACCATAACTTTAACGCTTTTTGACGTATATATGCACAAAAATTTGAGGCTGGGGGTTTTTTGATATGATAAATCATAATTTGGTATCTATATTGATGTATTTTGTAGAGGGCGCCACATAGGGCATGTATGCGGCATAAATGTACGCAAAACTTTTTTGTCTTTTACATTAGCGCGACTTTTGTGAGAAATAATTA
This sequence comes from Galerucella tenella, assembly GCA_910591685.1. Taxonomy (NCBI): domain Eukaryota; kingdom Metazoa; phylum Arthropoda; class Insecta; order Coleoptera; family Chrysomelidae; genus Galerucella; species Galerucella tenella. Next base: position 1,415 of record CAJUYH010007740.1, on the reverse strand, counting down.
AAGCCACATCATTACAACAAAAAAAAGGTATACCTGATAGTATCTCCAAATCTTAACGGTTTTAATGATAATCACATTTTAGTGATTAACTACCTACATTATTATTATTTAATGGAAATACGTTCGAAAAATGTAGTTGTGTGTACGATAATTATTATTTTTAACTATTAAAAGTACCATACAGATTTTTCATGTTAACTGCTACCAATAATGTTCATCTTAATACAAAAAAGCTATTATCGTACACACAACTACATTTTTCGAACGTAATTTCATTAAATAATAATCATGTAGTTAATCACTGAAATGTGATTATCTCTAAAACCGTTAAGATTTGAGGATACTAACAAATATACCTTTTTTTTTGTTGTAATGATGTGGCTTTAATTATTTTTCACAAAAGTAGCGCTAATGTAAAAGGCAAAAAAGTTTTGCGTACCTTTATGCCGCATACGTGGCCTATGTGGCGCCCTCTACAAAATACATCGAAATAGATACAAAATTATAATTTCTCATATAAAAAAACCCTAACCTCAAATTTTTGTGCATATACGTCAAAAAGCGTTAAATTTACCTATTAATTGTAAAAAACGAAAATTGAAATTTCATGTTCAACACCCTGTATCTCTCTTAATATCCACATTTTATTGAGGTTACTTAATTTAAATCGCAATATTTTGAAGTGAAGATTGTACTGTACTTCTATGAACAATTACTCATGGACCATTCTGTATAATTGTTTTTTGTTGTGCTCGTGGATTCTCAAATATTCTAGAGTGATTGAGCAAGATCATTCTAGTTTCCACTTTCTATCAGTCTCCAATGGTGTCACACGTTATTTGATTTCCATTTTATCGTTAATGAGAAAGTGCTTACGAACAATCTAAACTTTTAAGCAAACAGCTCAAAAAATGGAAAAAAAATGTTTACTCAGTGTTATGCAAAAAAGCCCCTCGTTTTATGAGATAACATTGAAGTAAAATTGCTTTTCTCCATATGCTGTGTTAGAATTTCCCAAGTTTCTGTTTCCGTTGCGAAGGATTTCACACGGGTAAAAACCAATAGATCCGGAGATAAATAAAGCAAACATTTACATACGCGACAAGTAAGTGCCAAGAGTCTCGACTGGGGACATGCTATTTTTGCTTATTTTTATTTCGACCTTTTGTCTGATCTGTATACAAAACCGCATACTTGTAAAAACTTCTGGACTACTACCACTTGGAAACAATGTTTGTTCTTCAAGTGTTCACAAGTTGTCGGTTTATTTGAGAACAGAAAAACTTCAATAATATAGAACAGTCGCTTTACACTAATGAAAATATTACCATAAAAGATGGAGATCTGTTTCATTTAATAACAAAGCGGAACAATTTTAAATCCACAACAAAATAAAAATGCTTACTATACTAATA
>CAJUYH010007739.1:16947-30689 GCA_910591685.1 Galerucella tenella | reverse complement strand
TGTTGAAAATTAACCCTGTATCTATAACAACAAAATAACTCGTTACATTAGAAATAACCAATTTAAAGTAGGTATTCTCCGTTCCAAACCACTATTATCATAAAATTTGTCCTTAGGTAGTTGTTTCTTTCATAGTACGATTTGTGTTGTTTCTTGCTGGGGGGATGTGATATTGATTCACGAAACTTAAGAGAAGCCGGTAACGAAGTGATTTGTGCTGATAGTACGAAAAATTAAGTTTATTATTGTTCGAATTATGAATGTCTTTTGCCTTATCCAGTCTAGTATACGCACTTTACCGGGGAATTCCATCTGAGTTCTTCTTGAGTCGACCCCCTTTTGTACATAAATACGTTGTATTGTGCGTTTTAGTCACTTCTTTCTCTTTATTCTCTGGAGGACTTAAGGTAATAATTTGTGAGTATGCCTTGTTTAAAATAAACTTTTGCTTGGATGGCTTTCGAATCGCAGATGTAATTTGTTTGTGATACGATAGGGCGGAAGTGGAGTGCCTTTTGGAAATTAACGAGGGCCACCCCAGGAAAAATAATCATAAATTTCCCATAAGAACAGTTCAAACTAGAAGAAATACAAGGTGTAGCAGAGAATAATCGTTTCTGATCACTATGATATGAAAAATATTTCAAAAATGTCGGTCTACAAGAAATACTCTCCTCCTTATTGTCAATTGAAGCCAATACACTTTGTTGAACTTTTTGTCACACTTTGTTAAGAAGCCTGACACTATGATTCATGCTGCTAAAATGAGTATAATGTACGTGAAACAATCTCAAGTTCATGTTTTGAAGTACTGCTATTATATCATTGGATTGATCTTCTCCCATCCACTGGCATACATTTTTTGCTTCAACTATCACCAATATGAAGGGTTTATAATGCTTCAAATCCTCTCAATTATACAGTGAAGTCCCGGAATCAACTTACAACTGTGTGGGTCAATTGTAGATGATGATTATCAGTCTATTGCTATTAAAATTAGGTACATCAGTATTCTCACCAGAAGATCAAAACCAAACTGATTCCCCAACAGATAAACGGTTTTCTCAGTGAAATGGCTTTCAATATAAAATCATCGATCATCAAATCAACCATATTTGCCAAAATATCCACAAATTAAAACAGGAAAGCGTCCATGGTGACTGAATGAAATCCAAATTCAAATTAAGTCAGTCACAATTCAGTCTATTATGATTCCTGTCTGTAGAAGCTACCTCTGAAAAACATTAAATTACACAATTTCTCTGAACATACGTGATATTTTGCTCTATTCTAAAATTAATTGTGACTTGCATAATTGATATGGTTGAGGGTTCCTCTTTAAACGATTGTTCTAACAAATTCTCCTCCTTCACGTGGTCTTCGGAAGAAAAAAACTCGTACTAGCATAACTGTCATAACTGATAACGTTAGAGTCGGAGAGAGTAGGTCAGCCAGCCTACAGCAGCCAACCTGGAAGAATCAATTCTTCTGCTATTCATATCCTCATTGGCGATGGTAGAATTTAGGTACTACAAAACATTTGTCATACACCAGACGTCTTTCGAAATTATTTAAATTGTATATAGGTTCACCAAAGGTCTTTTTTGATTGGAAAATTTCAACTTTTGCAATTTTCCAATTGAATACAAATTTGCGTACCTCCGGCCTTGTACTGAAAATTAAAAATAATGCAATATGACAGTAATAATGGAAACAAGTAATTTGACATTAGAGAGGGAGTTGGAAAGTAAGTAACGAGTTATTATTGTAATATCTGGTGCTAAAAATGAGCTTTAAATCGGTGAAAAGAAAATAACATGTTACATTGTACTCAAAAAAATCACAAAATTTCTGCTGTGAACAGATAAATGGTCTTAGTGTGCTTGGATCCAATATTTACATGATATTGTCAAAAGTAAATAAAAACCACTACTAGTGTTTCGTTTCGATCCCTGTACCTTTCGTCTATTAAGCTTGTTGTTTTTTTTATCGTATAAGTATATTTCTGTAGTGTTTGCTCTGGCTCCTGAATAAAAGGAGTCTGTGTTTTTGATATCATAAAAACGTATAGCCGTAAAAATAAACCAAGAGATCATTGGTAAATATATGAGCTATTTCCTGTATATCTAGTGGCTTTCATCGGTAAACCTCGCCTCGTGTGAAGTAAAAAATAATAATTTGTTAGACCAGACGATGTGGGAATAATTTCAAATAATTCAAATAATTTAAAAATGATTAGCATAATACCTTATTATATGATATTGGTAAGTTTCAGTGCAACCACTTAAATCACTTTCCAATTTTTTTTTTCAATTCTCAATAACCAGAAACATTTTATGTAGAGATTTTGAGACAATAATGTATTATATTGTTATGATCTTAATTATTAGTATTTTTCCATATCCAATCTTATCAGACCTTATTTTAACTTACCATTCCTTAGCTTACCTGAAAAAAACTCCTATTCTTTTTAAACTCTAACCTAATTTTTCCATTAAGTAGTTACCTACTCTTGAGAATTTTCCACCAGAAAATATGTAGTGAAATTCATTCTATTCCATTTTACCATGTCAATAAAATTTTAGTACGCCTATTTCTATAACTGTTGCCTATTGATAATCCTATATTATATAAGGCGGAGGGTTATGCATTTGCATTTATTAGAATGCGGTCTTATTGGAATGTTAGATCCAATAAAAAGAGAGATCCTAAGTATAACAACATAATTATATTGAATTTGAAACCTTCATATAGGTATAAAAGGTTACATCAATGATACAAAAATAGTTTGGGATAGTGTCTGATAGATGTGTGATGGTATCGAGTACATATGGATTTTTGTGGATCATGTATGTGGAGCAGAAGAAGTTGCGTTATTTCTTGTGTTATTTTGTTTTTCCTCTGTAACCAAAAAATCACTTTGAGATTTTTTTTCTTTCTGGTTACCAGATAAATTCCATGTTACGTTTTAATATTGACAGGCTGTATGTTTATTACGATGCTTGATGGATTTGATCTCAATAACATTATGTAACTGTTAGTAGAAGTAATAATAATAAATAATAATAACTTTATTGCTCAAAAAAAAACAATGTTTACAGCAAGGTTAGTGTGTGATGATATACAAAATTTTTTTTTTAAGTTTACAAGACAATTTGTGATAAAAAATAAAAACAAAATTAAATAAATACATTATTTATCGAGTATAAATGACCTCAGTTTGAGATTGTTCCAAAGGTAGCAGCATATAGTTTTTCCCTCAGATGGGTTAATATTTTGTAGAGCATTTTCTAATGTTTTCAAATTTTGCAGACAGGATATGTTTTGTTTCATAACTGTATATATCGGACACTCAAACAAAATATAAAAAATAGTTTCTTTCTCGTCCAGGTTACAAACAGTACATGTTAAAGTAGGATCTATACTATGCTATTTAATGCTGTTTAATGTGAACTTCATTTTAAATTGATTAACCGTACGGAGTTAAGCCAAACTACGAGTGATCTGAATTGGAGACTTCAACAGTTAATAATTGCTTGGTTCACGTGTTGTGGTGAAAGCATTATATAGAGCCATGAAAGGGTACGCTGACGATGTAGCAATATCGGATTGGTGCAGGAAGGTATGATATTTGGAAAACAGTAGTTTTTTTCGTGCTGTTAGATGACCAAAAGTTGATTGATTCCATAACTGCAGTGATTCAACGTCAACAAAAAATTGTTTGATTTGGGATGCCCAATTATACTTTGTCGTAGTGGAATTCATAATACGTAGCTGTTGCTCAAAACAAAGTCTGGGATAGCAAAATTTTTCCATTTCAAGAATCTTCAGTAACCAATTTATTGTCATTTTAAAAACATTGTACGACAACTTAACTCTTCCTGTTCCTATCCGAATAACAGAGTCCGGACTATAAATCGCTACTAAAAGGATTCGTTTTAGGAAATGTATTTGCACCCTTTCTAGTGCAACTGAATAACGAGGACGCCAAACAGAGGCACTGTTAAACATACCGCTTAACGCTAGATATTCAAATAGTTTGATTCTAGGGTACTACATGTCAAGTTTTGCCTTACACATCACAGGAATGAGTGCGCCAACGGCTTCTTCACCTTTTTTTACAGTTGCAGTTGACATTTCACTGAATAAGCCAGAGGAAGAAAACGTTACACCTGAATATGTTGTAACGCGTTTCTCGCTGTATACGTGATTTTCTACCACTCGAACACGTCACTATGGACACCCTTGGCTGAAAATCTTTCGACGGAATGCTCGGGCGCCAGATTTTTAACGTGGTTTGCTCCACGGCCCCTTGACCCTTAGTGTCGAGAGTTCCAGATAGCCTCAGATGGAGGTTACGGAGAATTCCAGGGGTCTTGTTGAATACAGATGTTTTGAATATCAGTCTTTTAATTAATATTTACGGTTTAAAACGAATTAAACTTTAATTCTCTAGTTCATTAATACTCGGTGGTCCTTTTTGTTTCCTAAATCTACAGAGATAAGCAAAGTTCGGGAAACCCTTTGGATGCAACGGAATAAATGTTTAAATCTGCCGGGTAATCGAACAAGTTGTGGCTAAGCCTCTTCCAAGTTCAAGTAACCCTTCGGATTCAACGGAGACACGGGAAATTACAAAAAGAAATATTTGAACACGAAACGAACGTTTAAATCGGCCAGGTAATCGAACAAGTTGTGGCTAAGCCTCTTCCAAGTTCAAGTAACCCTTTGGATTCAACGGAGACGCGGGTGTTTACTGAGACAAATAATTTGACCACGGAATGGATGTTTAAATCTGCCGGGTAATAGAACAAGTTGTGGCTAAGCCTCTTCCAAGTTCAAGTAACCCTTCGGATTCAACGGAGACACGGGAATTTACTGAGACAAATAATTTGACCACGGAATGGATGTTTAAATCTGCCGGGTAATCGAACAAGTTGTGACTAAGCCTCTTCCAAGTTCAAGTAACCCTTCGGATTCAACGGAGACACGGGAATTCACTGAGACAAATAATTTGCCCACGGAATAAATGTTTAAATCTGCCGGGTAATCGAACAAGTTGTGGCTAAGCCTCTTCCAAGTCCAAGTAACCCTTCGGATTTAACGGAAACACCAAAAAAAAAAAAATTACTACGAAACGAACGTTCAATTCTGCCGGGTAACTGAACAAGTTGTGGCTAAGCCTCTTCCAAGTTCAAGAAACCCTTCGGTTTTAACGGAGTTATTAAACAAAAGCTATTGAAAACTACTAACTCGGAAATAAAATTCAAGAGTAAAAAAAATATTATCGACACACCAGAGTAGAAATAAAACTAAAATATCACAATACTAAACAGTATCAATTAAATATAAATGTCCTGTAATTAAATATAAATGTCCTGTAATTGAAAAGACATAAAATCGTACCCTCAATCGAGAGCCGGCGAATATTCAATGAATACCAATTACTTGTTTAGCGATAAATAAAAAAACAATTTTTCTAGAACAAATCAACTTTTATTAAAAAAAAACTAAAACGAGTTTCTACTCGACAACGGTTAATTCAAATGTCGGAAAAACAAAGAAAATTAAATTTCTTCACTATTAAAATCTAATTCTTATATTGGAAGCAAATTTTCTTTAAACAAATTACAATATTTTAATATTGCCGGTTATACTCAAAAAGAATTACCAAAGTAAAAGCTTCCACAAAAATTTACAAAATATTAACCGGTACGGAGAGAAAAAAAAATCAAACTATTTCAAAAGTACGAAATACGGAGGTACGGAAATTGTTGAGTATAGGTAGGTACTGTGATTATTAAAAATATTTTACCTTCCTAAATCGACTTCGGTATGCACCAATTAACTAACAGAATTGTCTTTTCAAAATTATGAATTCCGGGAACCGGATCGGTAACAAACTTAACACAATAAAAATAAAACGTTTAACGGTGAGCGGAAGGCTACGAGTTGAGAGCTGAGAACTACGAAATGAGCACCAGCTGAGAGCCACAAAAATTCAGCTACGAATCCAACTCTTCTCTGCTTTTATATTCTCATTAGCAAAATTTTATTTTGGAACTACAAAAAATTTGTCATATACTAGACGTCTTTCGGAATTAATTCAATTAAATTAAATGGTATATATACCCAATGTCCTTTTTAAATGAAAAATTTTAACTTCTGAAATGATTAAATTTTATGAATCAATAAAAATTTGCGTACCTCCGGACTAATACACAAAAAAATATACTAAAACTAATATAACGGTAATAATAATAAAAAAAATTATAATAAATCGGTCACAAAAGGGAATCGGAAAGTGAGTAACGAGTTATTTAAAATCAAGTAGCAGAATAAAAATATGAAACGGAGAAAAAACTTAAGTCAGTGTCAAAAAAAAAATAACTCTTTACAATGTATATGTATTACACAATTCTATGATCTCGTTCTTAAAATAAAATTTGTAGTTCGGTTTTTTGGAATCCACCTTAAGAAAACCTAACAATTTTTGTTTTCTTGAGATTAACAAATAAACGATTGGTGTCAGTATATTTTTCCAAAATTTTCAGTTTCCTTGCAACATCAATTTCAGAATGAGCCAGGATAACGAGATCATCAGCATACAGGAAAGTTAGACCATCATTTTTATTATCGATATTTACACCTTGAGCTCCTTGAGCATAAAAGTAGTCTTCAAAATCGGCGATAAACAGAGCAAATATAAGGGGACTCAAGGGTTCTCCTTGTAGAACACCTAAAGTTAGATCATATAACTTTGTCGTCCGTCAGAACCTTTTATTTGAACAGTGGCTTGTGAATAAAGTGTTCTTATTAAGCTAATAATTTTTGACGAGACTCCAAGATTGAATAGTTTCAGCCATAATAAATTGTGCTGGACTGAGTCAAAAGCCAAAAAGTTAAATATATAACCCAGCTATGTGGAAGGTTCTTGTAAAATTCGAAGGAAATGCCATCAGCTCCTGGAGACTTATTATTTTTACATTTATACAGTACATCATATATTTCCTGAGTTGTAAACGGAACGTCCATATGGGGGTGACCAGCATCTACAAAATCAACCGTAGAAATTGCTAGAGAAGGGTACAAGTTTCCATAGAAGTTTTCCCATACTCGAACTGGTAACACTTGATGAGTGGAACTATTTCGAAATTGTTTTACCGTCAACCACAGTTCTCTTGAGTTTTGTAAATTTGATAACTTCGTAATAATTGTTGATTGATATTCGATTTTCTTAGATTTACTTATATTTTTATACTCAAATTTCAGTTTTATATATATTGCTTTTAAATCTTGCGGACAGTTTTGGTCTCGACAAGTTCTTAATGCATTGTGCATATTCCTCTTGGCAATACTACATGTGGCATCAAACCGTGGCTTATTATTAGTATTAAAAAATTTTGATTGAGTAGAGAGATTCCTTTTCAAAGAATACATACCTAGGTGAGTTGATGTTTCACGAATGGCATCCACAATATTAGGAAAAGAACTAGCTGGGTCACGAATAAATATTGTTCTATTTGAATTTTTAATCCACATTTTATAAGATAAAGAAAAATCATTATTCCATTTATATGAAAAATTGGGCAAATTATTGAATATTTCTCTATTGGTGAGCTTGTGTAATTGAGTACTATAGTTAAGAATTAAGTTGATAGGGTAGTGATCTGATAAGAAATCGTTGTCGGTAACAAAAAAATTGTCTATATCTGATAGAAATATATTATTTAACCAAACCAGATCTATAACACTTTTACCCTGACTACTCAAAAAAGTAAATTTACCGGGATTATCGGGTAATATTCCGCCATTTAAAATTGAAAAGAAACTTTCGTCCATAAAATCTGTAAGTCTTCTACCTCTTGTGTTCACGGTAATGTCTGAACTTAATCGTTCCTCAAGTAGATTATAATCTTGAATAAGTTCTACTGGAACCGCTCCAATATTACCAATTCGACTATTAAAATCTCCGCCAATAATAATCATAGTATCAGTATAGTTTTCCGAAACATCCGTCAGCAAAATTTGAAAAACATCAAGCATATATCCCAAATCAATTGATGGTTTGAAATATATGTTGCACACAGTGAATTTAAAGCTAACTGGAAAATAAACACATAACACAATAAAAAGATGTGTGTAAGACGGTTGCCTTAAAATAATTTCTAAAATAAATACACACTGTTAGTAGAAGTGAGTACTTGAGCAATGGACCGAACCAGAAACGTTCATCAATTTGCTAGCTCACGCGCGATGTCACGTCATAATTTGATAATCACTCCCTGAACTTGGAAACTTCAGCGATGAAATAATAGTACGAGAGATGGCAACCAAAACCATGACTCACTCACAGCAACCCGGCTAAAATATATTTATAGATTAGATGTCCCTAGGTGGATAGTAGCTTTCAGAAGTGTAGAAGTGCGAAAAAAATTGGTCGACTGTCGTATAGCATCCGTCTAATATTGAAAATGTACATAGATTTCGTTAATTAATTGCTAAAATGTACGTTTTCAGACATTTCGTGCATAGCGTTTGAACTGAGTGTATTTTCGAAAATGCCAACGATATGACCTGAGTATCACTCACATAGCAGCTTAGTTTTCTTTGCTCCAAATAATTCATATGGACTGTATTCAGACATTCTGATTGTCGCCTATAGCGCCGGAATCGCTCGGAAAATACCCTGGTATCTTTGTGATGGCCCTTATCACTAACGACGAATTCCAGACATTGACTGCCTTATTAATAAAATTTTCTTACTCCGCCCTTACTCTTAGATTAGTCAGAGACTAGTTACTCTGAGCCCCCCGTCGGTTTAAAGGAGTAATACAATTTTATTGCTATTAATAAACTTCGACTAAGGAGGTAATAGTTACTCTATCCTTATTACTGGATTAGGACATGACTTAAGGAAGATTTACAGTTTCATGGTAGAAATTGACCAATAACGTGACGCTATGGTGACATCTATTCTGTTATTTATTCTGACATGTGTCAGTGCTCTGTTCATTAATTTCAAAAATAGCAAGTTATCTCATTATTATCATCTCTCAGTTTGTATTTTGTGTTAAAAGTAGTATTTCCGAATTTTGCATGAAATTCACTTGCAAATTGAAGAAATCAAAAAAGGCGTGCTGAGGAGGAACTCCAGATTACTATGCAACGCAAGTACATACATGAAAAATTTGTGCAACAAAAAGAAAAGGGAAAATTAAATAGAGAATGATGAAAATATTTTATTTTTGATTTGATAGCTGCAAATTCCTCTCATAACAATGTTTAGCCCGAATTTTATAACATTTAATTTTTCTGATCGGACGAATATTCTCTGCTTCTTCCAATTCTTCCATCATTCTCAAATCATCCGAATAATAATATCTTCCTTCCATCGCAAAATAATTACTACTCACTGAACCAACACAAATACTTAGTAAATATACATAATTAATAAGAATGAACTGAATAATAATATGAACTGATCATACAAAAACGACAAACTGAATTTCGAATTACGATATGACAACATATTTATACCACAATTGACAGCTCAACAAAACTAAAATTATATTTAGTCGATGGTTATTTCGAGCTTAAACTACCTATTTCCTTAGAATAAAATTACTACCAAAGTTAGTCCCAGACTAACCTCGGAGTAGCCTATTCCCTGTCTAAAATGCGTTTATTAATAGCGTATCTGTCAAACTGATGGTTTAAGCATAGAATAAAGTTAGTCTTAGGTTACTCCGTGGTTATTAATAAGACCGTGAGTCACTTAGGTTAGAAATGCAACAGAAATGTGAGGCAATATGTTTTTTGTCTGGAAACTGATTTTTTGGTATCAATTGACCCGGCTTTACCCATGAAAATGATTTCCATACGGGCTGCTGTAATTACTTTTTTTTGGTCTCATTTTTTGAATTGGTCTCCTGGATACGCGCTACAATCTGGGTGTCTGAAAACTGTGTTAGTGGTATCTCATGACTATTATCTAACCAACTAACCAATAGACAAGCCAATATGAGTCACTTGGGTCAGATCTGTTGACATTTTTGAAAATATCATCAGAACAGACGCTACGCGCAAAATGTCTGAAAATCGAATTTCTGGGTACGGGATCAGTCTATCGATTTCGTGGGTTCTTAGCCGGGACACTGTAGGTCAAAAATTTTGGTTGCTAGCTCTCGTACAATAAGTATAGGTCTGTTACTGACAGCACATCGGGCAGTTACTATTCACTTACGTATAACATTGAGCCACAATAGACTTTCGAAAGTCGCAGTGCAGTGCCTTCTAGACGCATTCACCACAAACCTAACCTACTAACTAAAAAAAAATAATCTGCATCCTTGGAGTGATGAAAATCATCTATATCTGAATCTTAGAGAATATTCGTCGATTAAAAGAATGTTGGATAAGTGAATTGACTGATGTATTTAAATCAATCTTCAAATCCACTTTCCCAGGATATTTTCTTTTATAACAAATGGTCATTGGAAAATTGAGTTCCATTGTTCGTCTAGACTGGAGTTTGGAAATGTGTGCTGCTTAAACAAACAATGAGATTGAATGGTCAGATGGGTTTCTCTTTCATAATATGTAGTAGTTTGTCCGTATACACGTATACGTTTGCTGTACCTAAACCCCAAATTTCTTGTTGTTTGGTCGATTTATTCTGCATTCTGCACTACATTATGGATATTTTGATATATAAACCAGAAGTTGTACAGCAGGTTGAAGAAACAAACACGTCAATAAATTCAGGAGTTTATGGGCCAGAATACAGTGCGGAATACTTTGATTGAACCAAAATGTATTTGAAGGATATGAACTATATTTTAAGGATAAAAAAATATGGGAAAAACGCGAGAAGTTTCGATAACTTCATTATCAAGTGTACAAACTAAAAGATAACGTCTAGTAATAATGACGTTGAGAGAAGAAAGGAAGGGTAAAATGAATTATATTAACATCCTTTGTAAATATCATGGGTGCGGAAGGGGTCTTTAACGTAACAAATAAAATGTATAAGTACTCACGAAAAAGAGTCCTACACTACGCATCCGTGACAAAAGTATGAATACGTACCTCTAAAAATGGAACATGTGGTATGTAGTTAGACTTATGACTTAAATCTAGCTCGTGATGAATGGGCTTATATATGAGAATTATTCAATGTTATACATACCCGGACTATGTACGTGATCTCGGAATTGGAATAAATATACAAAAAATACTAAAGGTAGGTCGAGAGTAGATGATATGTACAATTGAAATTTTGATCAACTGATCATGACAAAAATTACATTTAATGACAATGACATTTTGATATATCGAAATAATTATGAATAATTCAGAATTTTCATGATTTTTTCACAACTAGGAGCAGTTAGTTTTATCCAGGAAAGTAATATGACTGGTCCACAAAGTAAGGGACCGAACAGAGATACAGTTTATTCGTTTCTAATGTTCAAATTTTCCAGCTGGAAGGACATCAGGTATATACACTATTTTAATTAAAACCGAAAATAGTGAAGTATATGTCAAATTTCACATCTGGTAACCTAAATCGATTTTGCGTATACTTTCCTACCATTGCTAAGGCCAAAATTTGTCGAAATATGATAGTGATTGTTAATTCTGTGAAAACTCAGGTGATTGGTAATTGTCAGTGAATTTCGGTTTCGGAGCTTTATTTAATCTACGACCACATGAAAATGTAACGGAAATCGCACTGTACAGTCTCACGGAGAGTGGCCTATGTCAAAAAGCGTGCGACACAGAAAAAGAATAGTTGATTGTGTCCTAAGGGCAAAAATAAGCCTTAGTAACCCAAGACTATTAGATGCACGAGCGAGAGTAACGAAGCGAGCGCTAAAATGCGAAAACTCAGATGGGTATTGATTTAGTCTATTGCCCTTTTATAATTTCTGGTTACTCAAGGTGATGGAAATGTTTTTTTTGTTGGAGTAATCCATAACACTTCTATTGTAACAAATATATGCATACCTTTTCTACTGACAATTTAATTCATGTATAAAAAATCGCATATGCCACAGTGCAATTGTCACTTTGACAGCGGCAAAAGTTAGCTTTAACTTTTACAGCGATAAATTAACTCCAATGTTAAAATGTCATATACCTGGAAATGTTATTGTCACTTTGACATCGATAAAAAAGTTGCACTTCGGTGTCGCGATTTTATCATGTCAGTTTTTCTCGTAAAATTAGTGATTGGCAAAACTGTTTCGTTGCAAAGAGAAATTTATCCGATAAAAAAAAAGCTCTTGTGTTTTTACTGTTGACAAATACACTAGTGTTTTTTTCACTTATTCATTTGTTAATCAATTATCACTGTTCCTAGTATGAATTTCAATAACTGCGTTTTTAATAATAATTGAACATTAAAATGAAAATGTGTTTATTTTTATTGTTTCATAAATAAAATTTGCATTGATATGTTTCCAAATTTCTCATTCATTAAATTGTCCTGCCGAATCACACTCGAGGTTTGTATTGATATTGGGTAAATTTGTGTTGTTCAAATTCTAAACTGTTTCCTTCAGCAATTTGACTCGACTAACTGTCAACCTAAAAACACTCCACCTTCGGTGTCGTGTTTCCAATAGTTGACAGTTATTCTCGTCAAATTGCTAGGAAACAGTTTCTCATTGAACAACCCAAATTTACCCGATAAAATACAAGCCACTTGTGCAATTATAAGTGATTAATTAACTCCAATGTTAAAATGTCATATACCTGGAAATGTTATTGTCACTTTGACATCGATAAAAAAGGTGCATCCTTTTTTATCGCGATAAAAACTCCTCTTCCTCAATATCTAGTAAGCGGACGTCACTTTTTCACAATGACAATTAGTCGCAAGTTTGGTTATACTTATAATTTCACAGCGATTAATCCATATATTCTGTCGTTAATTTATCTTGCCAAAAAACACTCGAGCTTTTCTTTTATCAGATAAATTTCTCTTTAACTTAAAGTTTTTCCAATCACTGAATTTGCTCGAAAAACTGACATTAGATAAAATCGCTCCATCTTCGGTGTTGCGATTTTATCATGTCAGTTTTTCTCGTAAAATTAGTGATTGGCAAAACTGTTTCGTTGCAAAGAGAAATTTATCCATTAAAAAAAACTCTTGTGTTTTTACTGTTGATAAATTAACTCCAATGTTAAAATGTCATATACCTGGAAATGTTATTGTCACTTTGACATCGATAAAAAAGGTGCATCCTTTTTTATCGCGATAAAAACTCCTCTTCCTCAATATCTAGTAAGGGGACGTCACTTTTACACAATGACAATGAGTCGCAAGTTAATAAAGATAATTATTTTTGTTGTTCATCCATATATTCTGTCATTAATTGATCTTGCCAAAAAACACTCGATCTTCTCTTTTATTAGATAAATTTCTCTTAAACTCAAAGTTTTTCCAATCACTAAATTTGCTCGAAAAACTGACATTAGATAAAATCGCTCCACCTTCGGTGTCGCGATTTTATCATGTCAGTTTTTCTCGTAAAATTAGGGATTGGCAAAACTATTTCGTTGCAAAGAGAAATTTATCCGATGAAAAAAAAGCTCTTGTGTTTTTACTGTTGACAAAAAATTTCCACAAAAACATGTACCGCCCGCAAAAAAATTTAGGAAATTTTTCCAATTGCCATGTTAACTGGTCGAAATTAAAGCTCTTAGAGCTCGCAAACGGAGAACATACCTTG
>CAJUYH010007739.1:0-16847 GCA_910591685.1 Galerucella tenella | reverse complement strand
GGTCGAAATTAAAGCTCTTAGAGCTCGCAAACGGAGAACATACCTTGTTCTGATGAGGCGCAAATACGCCGAAGCCAGTCTATAAGTTATTTTCTCCCTTCCAATTGCAAACTAGAATGGTAGGTGTTGAGGTGTAGATATACCAGCTCCGTTTGACTTTGAAGTGTAATTCAATATGTGTCAGGACCTATAGCCCAGGAAGTAGTTGTTGCTTCTTGGTTCAAAGGTCACTGTCTTTGGAAAAAGAATTTCAAAACCTAAAACGCGTTAGAATAATTATTATTCTGCGATATCTATTGTGACTTTGGCAATTTCAAGTAATTTACAGAACGCAACAAATTGTGTTTTTAATATCAATATTTATAATAATTAGTAGTTTTTAGTTAAAGCTTTGTATATGTATGTTGAGATGAAATAATTTTTGAAAAATGGGTTGGTATATTTTTTGCATATACGGTCGTAGGAAAAATAATGTTTATTACTCATGCGTTAAGTATTGTTCCCGACCTTGAGCGCTTGCCCGAACTCCGCTCCACGTCGCTCAGGTCAACTGCAGTCGCGTGCAGAAAAGTATCACTTTCCGCACTGGTTAGGAAAATAACTATTTCCAAACTTATGAAGCGTTAGAATAATTATTTTTCTGCAATATCTAAAATTGGAGGATCTTATTGGTTGAGAAGTAGAGGTGTGAAATTTCCATTAAAAAAGAATCTGTTGTGAAAAAAAAAAGATGCAGGAGGTTGTTACCGAGCAAATTCAAAGACCGTTGACATCAAGTACGAAAATTTCATTTGGCGTTTTTATTTTTCATTCGTCGAGAGCATGAACGTTGCTTCCGCTTCTGCTAGGTAATTTGGAAAAAAAAATCTATATTTTCGCTGGGGTAAGTGTATAATGAGAACAAATTTATATCAATACATAATTGAGAATGTCATTTTCCACTAATCAGTTGTAATGAAATAATCGTAAGTGGCGACCTTGTAAGTAATCTAGCGCCTGGTATCCAACTGCATTTCAACGGGGGATTCATTTTCGCGGGCTGACGACCTGGTGCTTCAAAATTGTAGAATTAATTGCCGCGTCGGGGTATCGAACCCATTTGACAGCCACTTGATACTACGGCATAAATATTTAATTGGGATAAACGTAATTTTATAACCGACAGGAAATTTTTCGTTTGTATTATTAATTATGAATATAGTTTGCAGTCAGAATATTAATAGCTCATCTTGTAGAAATGGTACATAAACAGGCAGTTTTTTCTTTTTTTTTTCTTTTTTTTTTCGGGCCGAGATGGGAAACTCATGTTCGACTGGGTCCTTAACCAGTACCCAGACAGTGTTGGACTTATCCCCACGGAGATGCCTACCAACCAAACCCACCTCAACTCGCCGTTACTCCCGCCTTGGGATCACTACCCTAGCATACTTCAAGACGGGCGGCGGTCCCTCACACACTCTCCCTCATCTTCCTCCTCTCTCATGCCATAGCGAGTCCTTCTCTTTCCCTTATCATGCTCTCTACTACGCCACTTATCTCCATCCATTCCTCCTCGCCCCTCAACATAATCTCCACCATATTTTCCCAATACACCGCCTCTCCCAGTTTATTCTCTAACTTCTTCAAAACTTCCTCATTCTTCCAGCATCTAAACACATGTCCCACATCATCCTCCACTTCACATCTCTCGCACACTCCAGTTTCTCTTTCCCCAATCTTGTGGAGGTAACCCACTCTCGACCCATGCCCTGTGAGCACCTGCGTCAAGAAGTAGTTCACCTCCCCAAATTTCCGGTCCACCCAATTCCTCCTGCTCCCAATCGCTCCTTTTAGCGCGCCCTCATACTCATCCCACATTTTCTCCATTTCCTCATCCATCCATTCCTGTACTTCCTCTCTGCTCGCACCCCTCCAGCGTTTCTGTCTGGCTCTTGCCATCAGATCCAATGGATAGAACCGTGACAGCACTGCTGCTGCCAGTCCACCCACTGTCCTGTACGCCTGCACCACTCTCAAAAGTATTCCTCTCTGCACCCGCAGGGGTGGTCTAACCCTCGCATTCACCCCTGCTTTCTCACCCCACACTTCAGCGCCATACAGCATACTCTGCTCTACCGTCCTACCAATTATCCTCCTCTTCCATTCTCCCGGTCCTTTCACATTACCCATCAATCTTCCCAGTCACGCTGCACTTACTTTTGCCTTCTGTGCAGCTTTCAACATATGGGTTTTGAAGGATAATTGGCTATCCAACCACACCCCCAGATATTTCACCGCTTCCTCCATCCGAATTTTCTTTCCCTTCACCATCTCCCTTGCCTTGCTCCGCCCCTTCACCAGTAGCCCCACAGTTTTATCCTCAGCCACTTCCAGTCCACACCGCTCTATCTTCTCCACAATCTTCCTACACATCCTCTCCGCCTTTCTTTCTATATCCACCTCTCCCTTTGCCGTACATACCAGACAGACATCGTTCGCATACACCGTAATCTCACATCCCTCTTCACATGCTATCCCACAAACTTCATCAAACACACACTTCCAAAGCGTCGGTCCCAGAACCGAGCCCTGGGGCACTCCAACCTCCGTCCCATACCTTCTCCCTCTAGTGTCCACTATCGCACGCCCCTTCAGGTAGTCCTCTACTAGATTAACTAGCCCCTCCCCTACTCCAAGCTTTGTCAACGCGCTCAACACCGCCCGACATAAACATAAACAACAGGCAGTTGACAGTAAGAAACCATACATATCAATTTTTGGTTTAATTAGCTGAAGTTTAAACTCAATAATTGGCTGATTAATAATCGGGTTGGAGTGATTAAATATTTTCATATTATATTGTGTCACAAGTGCAGAAAATAAGCCAAGACTATCAGATGCACGAGCAAGTGCAGCAAGGCAGCTGATAGTTGAGGGCTACCAAAGCATTTTGGACACACACACACCTCTATGCAGGATGTGTGAACAGGAAGATGAAACTGTCAGGCATGTCTTATGCGAGTGTCCGGAGTTATCGTCAATAAGAGAGTGTGTGTTCGGTGAGTCTTGGCCTACACCTGCCGATATAAAGGAGATGTATCCCAGTGACCTGTCCACCTTCCTGAGAAGGACAGGATGGACAATGACCTAGGAGGACAACTCCTCGGGAGGATGTACAATGGGTCACATGTGGCCTAAGTGCTGTGAGCCTACACACTCACCCTCCCTACTCTACAGATACAGATACCAAAGCATTTCCTGCATGTGTGACACAAAATTGCCTTAAGCCTAGCGAATGAACTGAATAAAAAAGTAAATTGAAAAATTCACGTGGAACGTCAAAGTCATCTGGTGACAAATGGTGAAAAACTTGTGAAATTTGTGAAGAAGCTGATAAACAATGAATTTGATCAATTCACCAGTTGCCCCTCCCACAATGAACGATTGCGATATCAATATAAAATTCGGATTTGTTATAATCAATTTATCAGAGCAGGGTTATATACCAAGTTTGGAGTTTGTCGATAACGTTTTTTTTGACATATGCATGAAAAACTGACTTACCAGCGTCTTTTCCAAGGAACTCTAGCTCCCTTACAAGAAACTTTTGGATAGATAACGTTTATCAGGGAGTTTCCGGACACCCTGTATAAGATTTCAGGAGTTTCAGGTTGAGGTGAGAACTCACTCACTTATTTATAATCCAATCCTTTGTGCTATACTTCATAAAAAGCCTGTGCCACGTCGAGACTGCACACCAAACTGTTCAGATAATTGTTGAATAATATCTGTAATCTGTGGACTTAATATATTGTTGAATTTTGCCATGGTCCATAATTGGTAATCCGTTTCAGGTTTTCCAGAAATATATTTTTTAAAAGCTTCGAGACTGCGAGTAACAAGAAAATGAATTTGTAGCGATTATTTCGCATTTAAAAATCAACGTCCAGCTCCATAATTAACTTTTATGCACCAAAAAAAGTTATTCGAATACCTATGTATAAAAGGTACTTAAAGTTCAAACTCCGTGAAGTTTGAAGTATTTCCCAGACTATTTAATAAATTCAAGTGCAGTTTGTGGAGCAATATATTCCGTATGAGTGGAATATATAAATAAAACCTAAAAACGCTATTTTTGAGAGTCGTTAATCTGAATGAATTGAAAATTATCCATGAAAACAAAAACATATTCAATCACTTTATTTATTGAAACTATTGACACTCCGATGCTTGAAATTTTCGACCAATTTATAAATCTAAATCTGTAGAAATACGTGAAAAAAACGGGCTCTTTTAAAACACAGGTTTATAAACCTTTCAAACAACATAAAAAAATCAAAACATTCCTCTCAATCACGCCAACAGATGCAGCATGTATGTTTTTTTCCGAACATACAGGCGGGATTCATAAATTACTTTCGAATGAAAATATTTGGTAGATTAAACTTTATTTTGTTTGATTTTTCAAATTGAAAACATGTCCGTGATACCATTTCTCTGGTTATTTATTGAAAAAAAGCTTATTGGCCTTTTTATTATTTCTGTTCCAAATTAATTCAGGAGGTGTCTAGCAGGAAATTTATCTTTGAAAGAAGTAAATAATTTTGTCGGCATGTGAAAAAATGCAAAATTGGTTATGTGATGGAAGTAAACATGAGTCGCTCAGAAGGGTGATTCAACTGGATTAGGAAAATCCATTCACAGCATGCAATAGTTGAAATATTTCACAAAATAAAAGTAAATCTTCATCCATTTTTCTATAGTTAGCGAAGCTGCACAGTTTCTGGTTCAGCTTCATCACATTTTTATGATAAACGTGGACTTATAACAAATGCAGTGGAAAAGTGACCTTTATGGCCGGGTTTCTACTATTCTCTTGGAACCACAGGCCAAAATTGGTGAAGAGGAGAATACTCAATATATTTTATTGAATCCGATTATCGTTCTTCGATTGGGAACACTCCGTCAAATTTTGCTTTCAAAATTTCCGCTTTTCGCTTATGCCCTCTTCAATTTACAGGTTTTATCGAGTTCTCCTTCGTCATAGCAAAATAATATTGGTCCCATAGCTGTTCAATGAACTGCTTACCTCAATAATATTTTTCTGTTTGTATAATTTATATATTATATATTTATAGAAACAAGTGTAGTCGTTGCTGACTAGTTAGGAACGATCTAGTAAATATGAGGGAATGCAGCAAAGTGGGAGAGATTTGTTTGAAGGTTCTCCCAGCTTTTGGAAATTTTTATTCCCATCATCAGGGATTTCACTTCCTTACGACCTAATATGACCTAGCTATGAGCAATGTCTGGCTTCAGCCGAACTAATGTATTTCGGTGAACGCTGACAACGTGGTAACTTGATTGTATGATTTAAAGCTGTATTTAACATGTTTGGTGAAAAATCTGTCACCCATTTCTACTTCGAACCATGATACTCATTCATGGGGACATCCATATAATTGGAAAAAAGAAATGTTTGAAACTAGAAATAGACAGAATATTTTCAAACTGAAATAATTCACTTAGCAATGTGGTTTGTGAAACTTCTTTCAATGCTCTTGAAAACCAGTTGGACTAATTTAACCGGCATTCAATTTTGTCTATGTAATTCTTTTCTTACGAATTGTATTTTTTCAATAAGCTATTGCTGATTTATGGCATGTGCTTTTGACAGCAGTGTTTCCAATTTTCTTTATTTCATATCATTATATATAAGCCTTCGGTTCTCAGCTCATAATAATTTATTGTAATAATAATGTTAAAATTATAAAATCACTATGTTAAATACAAGATTATTACCAATTCGATGACAAAACTTGCGCTCTTAGTTCCAATTTTCCATTCACCTTATTATTATGCAATTCATGAGATTCTTCGTGGAGCTGATTTGAGAATTGAAATTAATATATTTATCTTGTTCCAATTATTGGTTATGTCAAATGTTGCCTTGAACAGAAATTATTAGGTGAAAGGTCTCATGTATTTGTTTGCATATATGTAACTGCATGAATTGTGAATGATGTTTTATTACCTTGATTTACTAGAATTTCCGTTGATATAGAAAAATAAAAATAAAAAAAATAAATGGTCGGAATCGATTTTCTTTTTCATACATTATGATTATGCATATCCTGGTGAACTTCGTGCATTCATATAATATAATAGACTCTGTGTAATATGTAGGTACTTACTTTTAATATTTTACGCTTTTATTATATTCTGAAATTTTAATATTCTTATATTTAAACAATAATTATATTTTATAAGATTTTAATAATGATCTATAATCTATTTATTTATAATCTATAATCTTTTTATCTATATATTTTAAATTTTATTGTATTAGTATAGTTTTAGTTTTAAATTTATTATGTTTCTTATATTATTGGTAAATTACATTTGTATCTACTTGCCGAAACAAGTGTTAACTTATCGGCTCTTGGCTTTATTTATTTACTTTAAATTACTCTAAATTATTTACTTTAAATTATATATTTTATACTGACTTTACCTCTAAATAAAGCAATATTATTATTATTATTATTATTATTATTACCTTAAACCACAGACTTGTAAAGGATGTTTATTTAGATATCCCACTGGGAGTTTTATCCGGATATCCTTGGCTAGTCCTTGATAGTCTGCTAACCACACTGGATGCCTTGTATATCAATCAAACTAATTGAAATATGCACCACAAGAACCAAAAACAATATACACTCACGTCGACTCAAAATAATTCACGGAAGGTCAATGCGTGAATACAGTAACGTACTCGAAACTTATTGTTTGGAGTAATGACCTAAACAGAATTATTCTGACTTCCGGATCACTTGAATTAACGTTGTTTCTGGGTATTATTTAGTTGTTTGCATTAAAGTTTACGGACAACGTTAGTTCATAACTTAACCTGACGCTGGAGCTTCGAAGTCGATCGGGCCAATGACTACTCGACGTCAGGAAATCGAACGTTTTCCTAAGTTGGACAAACAATGTTCGCTCGACGTTCATTTTCAACTTTTTCGTGTCTCTGGACTAATCTAGAGGAAGTCGTCGTTCTAAGAAAGCTTAGATCCGTACGTCACAATTTTGGTCATGAAAACACGCCTAGAACTTTTTGTTCCTATTATTTGACCTAAGGGATGACGTTCAAAATCAGTTCAAATAGTCACACAATCGATTGACATAATATAATCTTCATATGTCAATGGCACATGTCTTGTCGCATTTTTTTGAGGGGGGGGGAGCTAAGATGGGAAACTCATGTTCGAATGGGTCCTAGCCAGTACCCAGACAGTGTTGGAATCATCCCCAAGGAAATGCCTACCAACCAAACCCACCTCAAGCTCGCCGTCACTCCCGCCTCGGAATCACTACTCTAGCATACTTCAAGGCGGGCGGCGGTCCCTCACACACTCTCCGTCATTATCACTCCTGCCTCTCACAAGCCTCCTCTTTCCTAATCATACTCTTCACTAGACTCATCTGTATCATCCTCCATCCATCCTCTAAATTTTTTCTTCCCACGGTCTGCTTCCTCCTTCCTCCTACTTGCCCAGACTCGTCTCCTCTGAGGGGTTCAGAGGGTACCTCCCATTTTTTCCATCTACGTCTACATCAACTCCCTTTCGTCCCCTACTACAATCTGCCTCCCCTGGCTTGTGCCACATACCCCACAAAGCAAGGCTTGCCGACAGTCTCTGGCCATGTCCCCCACGCTCCTACATAACCAGCATTCCTTAATATCCTCTCCTTATTTCACATCCCGCTACCTAGTGGCCCTTCACTCCACATCCAAAACATCTGCCCTCCTCTCTCCTCTTTATAATATTTACCCTATTTGAGTCCAGCTTAATCTCCCGTTTTCCTAGTTAAACTTCCGCTTCCTCACATTCCATCCTCACCACCGCCATTTTCATGCCGCTCCTCTCCCTCACCACTTTCATCACATTTGTCCCTTCCCCGATCAATTTCTCTATTTTCTTCCTCATCACGTCATCTTCAATCCACGGGTCTATCCCCACCATCTTAATGGTTTTTGTTGTCCTCCCTGCTTTCACCGCCATAGCTCCTGTTACCCTTCCCACATTCCTCAGAATTCCCCTGACCTCTACCCCTCTCTTTGCCTCTATAACCACCTCTCTGTAACTTGAGACTATCCACCCACTTTCCTTCCATCTCCCTCAAACCCTTCTCAATCCTTTCTATTCCCTCCTGATTGACTTCTCTAATATTCTTCAGGATTACCGCCTCATTCCTGACCTCCTTTTCCCTATCTGTATAAATTGCCACCTTCGTCCCATCTGCTTTCACCCACGCTATCATCTTCCTCGGCACCTCCATCTCCAAATGCTCAAGCCTGTGTAGCCCAACGCTGACCTTGCTCCCCACTTCCTAACACAGTCGAATCATCATATCAAACACCTCTCTCTCTCATCCCTACAATCACCCTCCATCCGACTGATCAATTCCTCCGCGTTCACCCTTGTACCTTCTATTTCTGTAGTGCGCACCTCCTTAACGCACTCCAGTTCCTCCCCTTTTTCTCCTAGCATCGGGTACCTACATCCATTGTTACGGCTGCTAACAACGTAGATTACGGATTGCTTAACCTCAGATTGCCAACCTACGTAAAATTTACGTACAGTTTTTTTTAAATCTCAAATAACTAGCCTATTATTGGTATCCTCGTTCTGCCACTCCAGCAGTGCATCTCCCACCACCTCAACATTCGGCTGCCGGCGAGTTTCTGTTGTGGCAGTTATGGGTTGTAAGTTACCGAATAATGAGTGATTTATCAACGCTTAAATTTTACGTATAGTTGGCAATCTAGGGTTAAAGAACGCATGTCGACGTAGCGTTACCTACACCAGCTATGATTTAGACGGCCAGCACAACACTTTTAACACGTTTTGCAGCTTGCATGGATTCTGCAGGAAATAATTTTGAACACTTGTTGGATTTAGGAAATGTTTGTTATTTTTGAATAAAAATAAGCTCCAAAAGTTATATAATTCAATGCTTTTCCCTAAATTAAAAGGTTTGAGACAATTTTTGCACATATTTGAAATGTACGTAAGATTTACGTATTGTTGGCATCAACGTATATATTTCCAACGTTGGCAATCTAGGGTTAATCGAGGATTACTCCTCTAGACTTTTTGTCACGGTTGCCGGACGCAATCACACAACATAGCTGCCTCCCCTATGCTGCTGGTTTTTTATCGAGGTTTACTACTCTATTTCCTTTGATCCGCGAGCAACTATTCGGGTTCCCATACTGGAGCCCTATTTATTGCTTATCCTGAGGGTTGGTCGGTCATGAGGCCCTTACAGCTCGAAGAGCACGAGTCCCTTGACCACCCACTCCCTCTGGAGGCACCCTATCAGCCATTCGGACGCGCCATGTCGGGTAGGACAACCCCTATACGGAGACTTGTATGAGAGATTAGATATACTTCCCCTTCCAATCCATCTATGAATCGCCTGGAACAGTACGCAGGAAACTGATCATGCTGATATGTCAGCATGATATATCTTTTTGTTTGACATTTTATGAGTAAATATCATCTCCTGAAATAGACTATCAAATTTCCATATAGTTGATTATAGGGACCGACATTTAAAGCTTACCTCACCAAAGATTCAGACTCCACCTACCTTTAGGCTACTCTTCTTCCAGGCAGTGCGGATTTTCGTAGGTCCAATTATGCATATTATGCAAATTCACACCACCCGCACTTATGAAGATGGCTTCATCAGTTCACAAAATATTAAATACGTTCTTCCAGCATTCCTAACATCCAATTGCATTAATCCAGTATCGGATCCCTTTCATATTAGGCTTGATGGAGAACTAGACAATAGGAATGCAGTCTGAAATTATTTTTGAGAAATGGATGAAATTATCAGTAGTAATAGCCCAAGGACATAGATAATTGTTCGAAAAAATTTCATGAGACATTTCGAAAGCTTGTTGCTTGGAAACCGACCGACGCCGTAGGCGGAGGTCTGTTGCCTACAAGCAGCAAGCTTGAGAAAGTTGTCATACAATTTTTGAGCATTTATCAATGTTCGAGGGTTATTCGGATAGAAAATTTTTTGCCAATTATAGAAAAAACCAAATCGTGACATTTCGAAATATTAAATATTTAAAACTTCAAAATCGAAATGAATCAATATGTGTCCATAGCAATGTGAAAATAGCCCATGGTCTGTTATCAGTGTAATGTTGACATGATTGGGTTAAATTGTTCATATGATAAAAAATAAGGAAATTTGATTGGTTCTTGGAACTGTCGAAACATTTTCAAAGTAAATAACCAACCTTTTATGCTTGAAAATCGGCAGAACGGTATTTTTTCGCGTCCGATTCTGTAGATATGTGGATTTTGTTGAACTAAAGCTGAAAGATTGATCAAATTATTCTCGGTCATAACCACACCACGTCGTTTATAATAAGCACCATGGAGCATACCAGTTTCTTTCTTCTTTCTTTGAAATAATTCTCTGTTTTAATGTTTTCTGTCAGGACTTCCTTGGCATATAAACGAGGAAGAATAAAGACTCTTTGGTTCTATCTTAAATATACTTCAAAAAAATCCACTCCGGCATTTTGTTGTACTTATTATGAATTGATGATTATATTATTATTATCTTCCTGTATGCTCTTTGTGGAGTATCCAAACTAGTTCGTTTTGTAAATTTTTGTGTGAAATGAAGCCACGATATTTTTAATATTTTCAATCCAACGGTTCGGTAGCGTTCCAGTATCCATTATCAAGAATAATAAAGTTTTTATAAAATGGTGGTCCCTATTCTGTCCAAATTGAAAAAATTTCAAATTTGATATCTCATCAAAAGTTGAAAAAGTTCATAATTTGGATGTTGGATTGTAATCTATCAAAAAGAATTGGGTCAATTTTTGAAATTCAAAAACTGTTGTAAAGAGAATTGGAAATGCTTTAAAATGATATCTTCCTCGATCAATTATGCAATTTAAATATTTTGAAATGATGCTTACTCTCGCTAGGCGGTGGAAGTAACGAAATCTGAAATTCCGGAAAAAAAGTATTCCTCTTTGATCTTTTTCGGAACGTTGACGCAGTTCTTGCTCTGCTTTGCTTGTCTCCCTGCCTCCCTGTATGTTATTGGCAGTGTACCTGATCAATTATTCAAGTGATCTCGCAATAATTCCACTTACCTAGACAACACGAAAATAATTGGCTATCCAAAATATTGAATAAAAATTAATTTAATGTGACTTATAACGACTTCGCAAGTTCGTGCCAAGGTTGAACAAAATTGATGCTGATTCATACCTCTCCATATAAAATTGATTATATAAAAAAGGGTACATTTTTAATATCAAGGTTAGGAAAATATCGATTACATTCAATTATTAAGAGGAATAATATAAAAATATATCTATTGATTAAACATATAAATCGAGGCAACTCCTATCACATAAAATATTTATCAACTAAATATTGATTCAAAAAACTTCATGATTTCATAATAATTGAGTGATTGAAACATTTTTCAGATGAGATATTGAAATCGTTTGAATTTATTGCAATTATCAGATCTTTTCTAGTAACAAAAACTCGGACAAAATTGATAAAAACATATGCAGGAGGAATGAAATAAAAATCAGCAAATTTAAAGAAGGCTATCAGAAGGAGAGATGAAAAACGAAATTAATTTCGATGACATCAACACACCTTTCCAATTGGGTGCCGGTTACCAATCGGAACTTCGATAATAAGTATACAATCAAGTGAATATGTGATGAAGCATGGAGTAAACTGATATAACCCAGTCCAAAATTGGAATATTAGGTATGATCATGTCCACTCTGTTTCCCCAGCAATGGAGTAGTGATAACAAATTCACGACATCCTCTCCCCTTCATTCCCTTCAATATTTCTGCATGAGTAATATAACGTTTCTTCTCCATCATCATTGTCCAAGGGAGAGATTTTCTAAGGTTATGGTGATGGTATCAGTAGTGGGACGTCGACTGAAGCTGGAGCTGCCTCTTGGTGTTCGATATCGGGGCCAGACTTATACTGCTTCAGTTGATTCTCAAAAATTGGCTCGTCGTCAGCTAGACTCACTGTGGCAGTAATTCCTTGTGTTTGTAATCACTGAGATCGTATGTGGAGAAATGATGGAAGTATATAAAATTGTGAAGATGAGTTACGCAAAAAGAGAACGAGAGTATTCGTAAAATTTCTGAACTCAACTTGTCCAGTTTAATGTTTGCTTGATATGCATTCATAAAAAGCAAACATTAGGTTCTGCTCCGATAAAAACAGCAGCAGCTCTTTCTTTTGTATCGAAGTCTGCTCTTTTTATGACATCCATACCACAATGCTCAGGGATCCGGTCCAAATATAACTTGTTAAGTATTCTATTGGAGAGAAGTCCTTCCTGGCAATTTAATACTACTTTTACATTGATCGGTAAGCGCCAAGTGCTTTAGCCGTTGGTTTCCTGAGAGAGATTATTGTTTCCCCGTCACAGGTTTTTTTTCGCAAATTCGAATAAATCACGAGATTTTTGCTGTTACCCAATACCGGAGTGAGGGAATTTTGATACTATACTGTATAATATTTATTTGGTATTCATGTATGAGATAGATGTGAATAATAGTAGATACCGAATGAAGATAAGTAATCATTATTTGTTATGACATTGATAGATGTACATATGTATAATACTGCAACAAAAAAAGGAATTTTTGTGTATGAAGTGAAATGGACTTTTATTAAATTTAATGTGAAAATGTGAATTTCACAAAACATGGTTTCGAGATTCTTAAACACGTGTTAAGTGCGGTCATAAATACCCATTTGTTTCCGCTGTTGTCCGGGTGGATTTTAATGACTTGTATACCGTTTATGTGTTACCAAGCTTTTTTTTAAATGAGATCGACCTGGATGGTTTTCAAGGTGAAAAATTGGGAAGCCAAAAAATTCGCAAATTAACAATGGAATTAGTCCTCCATAACTTTTGATATTTCAATGTAACTTATAATAAACAAACTGACATAGGCCAAATAAATCAGTGACTTCAATGACCCGAAGTGTCTAATTTGTTCCAGACCATTACTTATTGACTCTTCAACTCTACAGTGAAATAACAAGGAATAGAAATATTGATTAAAAAAAAGTACGGCGAAGAAGAACAAGAGGCACCTTGAACGTCAAGGTCTTACTTCAGCTGAGATCACGAAAAATGCAAAAAACATATGAGAAGAATAAGACCTGTGACAGAGAAAACCCCAGGAGGCATGCACAATAAGTTGAGACGAAGATTTTTGTCAACTGTGGAGGAGACATATTCACAGGAATTTGTAGGCAAAGAAAGTGAAATCTGAGTTATCGGCTGCAGTTACATGGAGGCAGGAGAAAGAGATGCTTGGAAGAATTCCATAAAGTGACATTGGGCCACCTGAAGATAACAGTACCGGCTTCACTACGGCTGTGAGGCGCCACGACAACAAAAAACGCCTTTGTTCCTGCATATTCAATTCTGCAATGATCGGAACCGCAATACATTGAGAAAATCAACCAAATGGCTATCCTTTGGGAGCACAGCAACAGCTGTTCCCACCGCAATGGTCAATTCACTCGCCTTCTGATTCAATCGAACTTCGAAGAAAACTCAATCTCCTATAACAGGGTAGAAATGAAATTTCTGCGGTATTCATGACATACAATTTAAAATTCAACAGTGAAATCTTTCCGTAACAAAAAAAACCTGAAGATCTACCTCTGGAATTTCAATACAAGTGAATGGATACCAGGTTTTGGATGCTTTTTCCCTACTCATAAAGCTATGTTGCAGGTTATGAGGACGAAACTATTGCTGATGGGAAGGAGTGATAATTAGCCACCTCTAATATGCTTTCGAAATCCTGACTCCTAAACTTTGAATAATAGCTGAAGTTTAACGCGAGCATGGATGCTGTTCAATTTTAACTGTATGCTCATTAATTTCTATCCATATTTCAAACACATTACTGCACCCAAATTGTTGATAATTATAATAAATATACGAATTGAACATTAAACGGAAATATACAACTTTGTATGTTGAAATTGAAAATGTTTTTCATCCGTACCACTTCGAATTACCTCAAAATGGGAGATTTCCCGTTTTGTATCCCTTGATTCCGGCACCATTACTGAATCGAATTTGAAGTTCCAGATGTTCATTTAATGCGGAATTGAGCTCTCAATAACGGTCATGTTCATAGTGAATACAAAAATGCAGGAATCACTAAACAACTAAATTTTTTTGATTTCCGTCACAGAGCTCGATGGAGAAAGAATGGGAATCTTCGACGAGATCCATCCTGTCCGTATAAATAATGAAATTGGTGAGAATCCAGACGATTCCTTGGAGTTTTACCCACTTTCCCTTCCTGTGATTTTTTCTGTAGTTTCAATTAACGAGCAGCCATTAAATTTCAACGTAATGACTATTGAACGACGAGGATGATGGACATTGTAGGCTAAGGAGACATATGCACACAATTGGCCTAGCAGATGACAGCCTATGCAGGTTCTGCCAGGAAGACGAAACCGCGGAGCACATACTCTGAGTGCGAGAATAACCTAGCAAGGGTGCGGTTTCACTTACTCGAAGAAGAAAAACCGCGGGCAGAGAGCAAGGGAGGCGGTAACCGGGCTAAAGTCTGATAAAAATAATATAATTAGATATCGAGCTTTAAATATGGGGAGGACCACAATAGATCTGCAAAGGTCGCAAAGAGCCACTCCAATTCTAATCTAATCTAATCTGATGACTAATGAAAAGTTGGAATGTCATAGTTTGTCTCCAAGGAAGGAGATTTTCAAGTCATATGTGAGAGCTTTCTAAATATACGAATTGTTTTCTGTGTCATTCAAATATATCTTCATTTGGCTTTGAAATAAAGCCTGGCAGAATAAGTCTGGGGCAACCTGTATATATAAAAGACACTGACCTGAAATGGTGGTATGTTGAGTTTTCACCTGCTTAATAACGTAAGCACCAATTCCATTAAAGACTTGAAGCTTGTATGTATCTTATAATTTTTTATGAAATTGAGGAGCTTGGGAAAGCAACAAATCTTAATCTACCTATAAAAGCGTCACCCAAGGTCTGCCAAACTGAACGAGGTGACAAAGTATTTGCAGTTGATTCGACAGAATCTATATTGAATGTGGGTGTTTATGGTAATAATAGACGATTCCAGAATGACGTCACTGATCTGTAGGTCGGCCATAGTGCCGTGGAGGACTCATGTTATATTCTAGTTAGTTAGGTTCTTCCTCTTCTTCTTCTAGTATTCAGCCAGCGTTCTAGTTACTTTGATTTTTGTTATTTTTGGAAAGAGCACTTTGGAGTGCATCTTGGTACTAGCCCATTTCCTCCAAATTCATTATCATTGCAGAGGATTTGGTAATCAACGGATATCAGTTGGACTTTAACTAGTAATCAGTTCTGCCAACCAACTGGCTTACGCCACATGCCAGAACTCGCAATCTTCAACTCTAGCCGATCGTGGGGCCAGCTCAATATGGCTAAATTGACATCTGACAGCTGTTTTGGAATGGTCTTTTATTCGAATATAGTTGAGTTTGAAAGTTTCAATATTTATGTATTTCTTATTGTATCACGGCTGTTCCAATTATCTTCAAAATGGATGTATATAGGACGGTCTAGAACATCTGACTTTGACAGGCCAGCCCAACATATTGATATTATATATTTTCGATTTACGTAAAAACGATCTCAAACTGGTTTTGCAGATAGCAGGGTAATTATTTTCTTAATTACAGCTTCCTGTAACAATTGTCACATTTGAGTAAAGCGTATTATTAATAGATGTCAAGATAATAGTATCATACTATTCATACTATTATAACGCCTTACAAATTTGAAAATGACTTTTCAAAATGTAGTTCGTTCACTTAAAACAAACATCTACTTCTTGGGATATGTGCTTCGACAGACAATGAATTACAGTTCCAAGTTAAACGGAATTGGGATATCTCCACGATATAACCTACTATTCTGGTTTGTAATTAGGGGACAATATCACTCGTATACCTTGTACTTATGAGGCGCAATTTCGCCGGAGCGGTAACCCAGTTGCAACTTATTAATATTACCTAAGAAAATACGCGGTCAAAATTTGAAGTTGAGTACTCCATTGGTATATAAAGTAATTGTATGTTATATATTATGTTGATTAAAGATTGGTGGTCAATTTTTTCCAAATCAGAAACTGTGGAATATATGGAAGCAATCAATGAAAAACATATCTCTGCAACATTCAATTTCTTGCACAACATACCCTGTATGTACACATTCATCCATTTATTCTTATGGTGTAAAATAAGGAGACATTCGATTCACTAGTTGTATTTAAAGAATAATAATGGCTTATTGAAAATACTGATTGACTATTAACATACACTTGATCTTTATCTTTGACAATGTTTCGATTTGAATATTTCATGGTCAGTCTGTCGCAATTTTCACTATAGGTACATTTTGTCTCGGTTAACAAGCTCAATTGCTATTAAATGTTCCAGTTTGTTGTTTAAAATGAAAATGGAATATCGCTTTGCTTTATTTCAAATACTACTCCAGCTTCACTCATTTCGGGAAGCTCTCTTGAGATCTCAAATACTTGAGATTAAAATCCTAATTCATCAACCATCATCTTTTCATTGGAATGACTGATACATACAGAAGCAACTTGATATGATAATAATATCGAGACAAAAATATCCAGAGTAAGTCATTCATGTGTATTCAGGTCCATTTTATATCTCCCGATATTCAGATCCTTCCATTCTTCA
>CAJUYH010007738.1:0-16849 GCA_910591685.1 Galerucella tenella | reverse complement strand
TGTCAGGCATACCGAAAAAATAATCGAAGACTGGTTTACTCGAAAACAAAATTTGATGGAATAACAAATTGAACCAGTGATAATAAATACAGACAGCCCAGATTCCGAAACGGATGAAAGAAAAATTTGTAATATGAATAATATATAACTCCCTTATACAATGAATAATTATTATTATTTTTGTAGTTTTCTTTTACTTATTTGTTAATAACTGCTGATGTAAAGGATCAGGCACTAATAAGATATATGGGGCCTTGGGTTCCACTTTTAGAGTCAGTGAACTGAATATTACGTCATTTTTATGAACTACTAATTGTAAATCTTTATATAAACTCCAAGACATCCTACAAAAATTAGCTCTCCACTAATAAGCCAGTATGGTTGATTTTAAATTTGGCTTTTGTAACTTATTCACCCAGTATATCGATGGTTTTAATAAATATGTCGAGATGTTAACCAGATAATTAGAATCAGAAAATTAAATTTCTTGTTTAGTTGCCAATAGCCGTGACGTCACAGGAGAGGGCTGAGCCAGAAACCTTTCCAAACAATTTGATAGCCTGTGCAAAATTGCCATAAGAGCATTTTTATTTTCAGTTTTCTGTTCTATTGACTATAAATAAGTGTCCGTTGTAAGAATTAACAAGTTAGTATATATTTGAAAGGATTTATCAATAAAAATCGCTAGGGTAATTAGATTAGATTAGAATTGGAGTGGCTCTTTGTCCTATCCCACTGCGACCTTTGCAGATCTATTGTGGTCCTCCCTATATATAGAGCTCAATATCTAGCTTTATTCTTTTTATTAGACCTAATAGCCTGGATACCGCCTCCTTTGCGTAGCTCTCTGCCCTCGGTTTTTCTTCTCCGAATAGGTAAAACCGCACCCTTGCTAGGCCTTCGCACTCACAGAGTATGTGCTCCGCGGTTTCTTCTTCTTCCTGGCAGAACCTGCATAGGCTGTCATCTGCAAGGCCAATTGTGTGCATATGTTTCCTCAGCCTACAATGTCCGGTCAGCATTCCCACCATCATCCTCGTCGTTTCCCGACTTTGACTTAGTATGTCGTGTGACAGTTTTGTCGAAGGGCTTTTAAGGAATAATTTTGCGTGTCTTTGTCCTGGAGTTTCATACCACCAGCGCAACGCCTGGTTTTTTATCCATTTGTGGATGCTCTCTTTACTTAGGCATTTTGCAATTCCACAGGAAGGTTCTGGCCCTATCATGACCTCCGTTGCTTCCTGCTTGGCTAATTCGTCAGCCTTTTCATTGCCTTTTATTCCTTGGTGGCCTGGTACCCATGCTAGGGTCACTCTATTATGACTACCTGGTCTGTTTAGGGCCTTCCGACACTCCCACACCAGATTTGATGTTATCTTAGATGAGCGTATCGCCTTAAGTGCTGCTTGGCTGTCGGAGTAGATGACGATTCTTTGATTATCGACCTCCTGTCTCATCAACTCTTCTGCTGAAAGACAGTAGCATGTTTCCCTAGGCTTAGAGAGATCGTGATCTTCTCTTGTACCCCATATATTCCTACTCCGGAGTCTATTTTCGAGCCATCAGTGTACCAGTTGAGATTCGCTGTTATAGGAGGCCCTGCTTCCCAGTCCTTTCTCTCTGGAATGTAAACTGTATAGTCGTTTTTAAAACTATATTGTGGGGCAATCTGATCCGTTGGCATTCCCAGTATTGGATCTGCCTTTATTTCTTCATATAGCTCTTTGTAGACCTTACCGTGCTCTTGGCTTATCGGAGCTCGGAGCTTTCAGAGCGTTGTCCTTTAAGTACCTATCCACTAGCTTTTCCAAAGTCTTAAGCAGAAAGGACGTTAGGCTAATTGGTCTATATGACTGGGGCGTTTGGTCAGAAATTCTACCTGCCTTCGGAAGGTAGATGACCTTCACCTTTCTCCATATTACCGGAGTATGTTTAAAGGCTAAGCTGGCCTTGAAGATCTTACTTAGTTGGGGCACTAATACCTCTTCACCCTTCTGCAGTAGGACCGGATAAATTCCATCCTCCCCCGGTGATTTGAAGGGCTGGAATTCGTCTATGGCCCACCTTATTTTATCTGGTCTTGTAATGGCAGTGGCATGTTGCAAGTCTTCCCTACTGGGTCTACCTGCCTCTTGGGGATTTCTGACTACCTCCTGCCGACTTAGATTAATGGTAGCTCCTGGAAAGTGTGCTTTTGTCAGCAGCTCCAAGCTTTCCTGTGCCGTTTCTGCATAGTTTCCGTCAATTTTCTTGAGGAGATTCACCTTGTCATTGGAGCCCTCCTTGGCCAGAACTTTGTGGATTCTGGAGCATTCTGTGGTCTCTAGAACCTCCTCACAGAATCTTCTCCATGAGTCCCTTTTGGCCTTTCGGATCTCCTTACTCCTGTATAGGTCCCAGTTTTGATTCGCTAAGGTAATGCTTTCTAAACTTTTTTTAAGAGAGGTTTAAAATATTGAGGTTATGTGGCCATGTGCTGGTGTTACTATTTTCATGTTTATTACAGATAATAATTATAAAATGTCTTCAAAACATGTTTTGAAGATATCGAGCATCAACGAATTCTTCGAATATGATAATAAAATCATTAAAAGGGGTGAAAATGTATTGGAATCAAATCATGTGAAAAAAATGCAAATTGATGCTGATTTGGTGATAATTAGAGGCGAAGTTCATGCTAGTATGAAAGATAAATAATGCAATAAAAAAATTTTGTAATCTGGGTACATCTTTTCAAACTAATATGTT
Source organism: Galerucella tenella (assembly GCA_910591685.1). Lineage (NCBI taxonomy): Eukaryota > Metazoa > Arthropoda > Insecta > Coleoptera > Chrysomelidae > Galerucella > Galerucella tenella. The sequence continues at coordinate 14,101 of CAJUYH010007738.1, read as the reverse complement.
ATTAAAGATAACTTTAAACGCATCAGGTGAAATTGAAAATGCAACTTGTGCTTGTCCAAGAAGAATAAACAGTCACCATATTTCTGCTTTAGCTTTTTTGGACATTACAATATATCAATTACTTATATGGCATGCAGCTGGAGTGTATCAAGATCTAATGCAAGCACCCGAGTAATGACAGCCGAAGAAATGTATCCTCCAAAACCATATGAAGTTGTTGAAGAACCTTTAAGTGAAGATGCGAGGAATAAACCCAAAAGAACTTTAAGTTTATTCGGCAATACTGTTGGTTTCTCTTGGCTTTTACAGGATGAAATAAATGAGGAATTTTTAAATGATATCGCACCTTCGGTGCAACAAAGGCACAAATAGCTGAAAATGCAAAATGCAAAATTGAGTTATGTATGCCAGACTATCTCTAAACCATGCTTATATGTGGGGTAACAAAGACATCCGCGAAAGTATCTCAAAATTCTACTAGATGGCGCAGGTGCCTTTATGGGCGCTTTTTCTTTGCGCTCTGGGCCAACAAAGTTTGATTCGACAGTAGCGCCTCTGTGCCCGTAAGTGTTTGACGTGAATTGGAGCTACAGCCACACAAAGGTATTTATGACCATTTTTATTTTCACATTTTGGAGCGACAAAAACTTATCTATTTTCAAGACCTCAATTTTTTTATAATTCACTTAAATGTTGGAGCTACAAAGGCATTGGTTATAAAAGTGTTTTTGTTGATCCAACATTATTGTATTTAACTACACTAATTGGAACTACAAAGTCACTAACTAAAAAGTGTTTTTTTAGGTCCATTTATATCAGGTTTCCAACTATGTTATTGGAACTACGAAGGTACTAACTAGATAGTGTTTTTTTATGTCCATCAATATTATTTTCAGCTTTGATATTGGAACAACAAAGCCACAAAAATAATGTTATATAGGTCCAATATTATTATTTATTATGTGATAATAAAAAGACTTGTGACTATTTAGTTCCATTTTTTGTATCAGTACCGACTGTTGAGTTTAAAAACAAAATTGAGATTTTGTTACTCCATAATCATTTATTCAATATTTCATTTTTTGTCAAATTCTACCCAAATTTAGTATAAACCACATTGCTTTGAGCTGCAATAACACTAAAAAAGTAACTTCGATCGAAGTAAATTTTGATGAGCACTTCAAATGCTACTTTGATTATGATAACGATGATCAGTATGAGTATTAGTATCGTAATACTCATACATAAACATTATTTTTATTCACAAATATCTTTAAAAATCATTTATTTCAGACAGCAATGGGCTCCCGAAGTAAAAAAATTATTTCCATGATTCCGATTGAAGGAAATAATTTAGTGGAAAACAAAACGTCAGTTGAAGCATGGCTATCGGATTTTCATCCTGAAGATCAAGACAATGGTCATGAATACAATGTAGAACTCTCTCTTTCATTTACTAAAGAGAGCATAAAATGTGATATTGGTGTGGACACTGTTTTGTTACAAGGGCAGGACACCATCTCGAATGCAAATGAGATGAAACCAGATAGTAACGAAGATTTTTCCGCGAGTGATGGATCTGAATATAAACCACCACATAAAAAGCGAGTCAGTCCGTAGTACATCAAGCTCCAGCAGTGACTCATCCAGCTCAAGTAGCGGATCGTCCAGCTCAAGTAGTAGTTCATCTAGCTCTGGCAATCGTTCTCAGTACTCCAGATCTACATCTCGCTTTAAACGTGTTTCCAATGTTTTAATTGTACATCATAATGCAGCCTCTGAAACTATTCAAGCAAGTACTGAACAAATGAGTATTGTAACAAAGTCTAAAAAGAGGATCAAAAACCCAAATCAATGGAAAAAACACCAAAGAAAGCATTTAAAAAACACTGGTAAAGCATATACCTCAGCTAGAGGTAAAGCCATGTCGGAAAAAACTATCCGTCCACCTTGTACGAGTACCTGCCGATTGTCTTGTGCGAATAAATTTTCCTCAGATGATAGGAATATAATATTTAAGACATACTGGGGCCTTGGTTCTTTCCAAAGGCAGCGTTACTTCCTTGCTTCTTGTGTAAAGCAAGTTCAAAATGAATTCCGTATCATCAAGATTCGAGAAGGTGGAGACGTGAATAGAAAATGTAGAAAACTAAACACATCATACTTTCTTATAAATAAAAGTAGTGAAATAAGGGTTTGTAAGACGTTCCTATTGAACAACTGGGCTAAAGGAGTTGTTGAAGTCAGAGTCAGTCCTTTTAACAGTAGACGATCACGTACGTCACGTACACATAGACCATCTAAGAAAAATGGAAAAATATGGTAATGGGAATGACTTAATGATGGAAGTAAATGTTACTCAAAACAACTTGGCTTTAACATCAGAAAATCGAAATAAAAGTATTTTGCCTAATGTAAATTCTGTTGTACCTAGTCCAAATTCTGACATAATGTTACAACCAAATAATGTCACAGTTCCATTATTACCTACAAATGAAGAAAAAAATAATGTGACTGTGAATACTGAAGTTCTTGAACCGGGGAATAATATAAGTACATCTTCCAGAGTGATTCTGTACCTCTGTATCTGTAAGAATTTGAAGGGTGGGTGACCCCCACGGCACTTAGGCCACAATTGGCCCATTGTGCATCCTTCCGAGGTTCAGACTTCCTTCTGGCTCGTCATCCAGCCTACTTGTTTGAAGTAGGCGATAACGTCGCCGGAAGTAAGCTCCCTCATGTTGGCTTGTGTTAGCCTGTACTCGCCGAATACGGAAAACCTAAATTGAGAGAGTGTCGGACATTCACAAAGAATGTGTTCGACAGTCTCATCTTCCTGTTCACATCCTCTACAGAGTGAAGTGTCAGACAGACCCAGTCTGTAGAGGTGTTTTCGTAGGTGGCTGTGACCGGTCAGAATACCCGTGGCTGTCCGAAGGTTCTGTCTGTTCATAGTCACGTATTTTTTGGCTACTTTGCTGTCCGGGTACTGCAGCAGTTCCTTGGCAAGCCTGCAACCTTCTGCATCGTCCCATCTACCCTTAAACTTATCAAGGGAGTGTTCCTTTATTAGGTCAATCATAGCCGACGCCGACAGACCAATGAAAGTGCCGGGTCCCAAGAGTTTTTGGGAGGCTGCTTTCCTGGCTAGTGAGTCGGCAATGTGGTTACCTTTCGATTTACTGTGCCCCTTGATCCAGCCTAGAGTGACTTCGTTGTTGCTACAGGCTTCGATCAGGGACAGGTGACACTCTAGTACTAGGCCTGATGTGATACGTGGTCTGTTCAGGGCTAGTAGTGCTTGTCTACTATCCGTGAGGATGTGAATTTTATTACCTGTGTTTCTTTTGGTAATCTCTTTTGCGGGGATGTAGATAGCAGTGAGCTCTGTTTGAGCAACGCTGACATTACAGCCCATCGCCCATTTGATGTTTAGGTTCAGAGATCTGGAGTAAATTCCACATCCTGAGCCCATATTGGTTTTAGAACCATCCGTGAAGATGCGGAGTGCGCCTTCTTCTGATGTGTCTTGTGTGTTATATTTGATGATTAACTTGTAGGGCCTGTGGAAGGCATATTGTGGTGAGATTGCGTCCGTATTTGCCTGCAGCAGTGGGACCTCATTGAGTGCCTCACGCCATAGGTTACATCTCAATCTACCAGATCCTACGTCAGGTTGTATACCGGTAGAGCGTAAGCGTGTCATGGTCATCAAAATAACCTCCATGATGTGTATGTCAAGGGGAGTGAGACCAAGGATCACCTCCATCGCTCTGGTTGGTGTGGTTTTCATGCCTCCTGTTGTGTTGAGGCATGCTGTTCTTTGAATTTGATCCAGTTTACGGACGACTGTCAGCTGGTTTGCTTTAACTCCCCAGGCAATCGCGCCGTACGTTAGCATAGGTCTGATGATGGCAGTGTAGATCCAGGCAGTAACCCTGGGTGAGATTCCCCAGGTACGGCCGATGGTTCTGCGACACTGTTCATAAGAGATGTATGCTATTTTTACTCTGTTTTCTAGATGAGAGTTCCATGTTAAATTACTGTCAAATGTGACACCTAGATATTTCACCTCTGATGAGAACTTAAGTTCGGTATTTAGGAGCTTTGGCACTTGATGTTTTGCAAGCTTCCTTTTTTTCGTGAAGAGTACCATCTCTGTCTCCTTTGGATTTATTGACAGAGAATGGTCTTTACACCATTGTTCTATGATGTTGAGGGCCTCTTGCATTAGAGCACAGAGTATCTCCTCAAATCTTCCTGTTAGCAGAATGACTAGATCATCTGCATAAGCTATTGTGTAGAAGTTGCCATCATTGAGGCGGCTGACCAAGGAGTCTAAGACCATGTTCCACAGTAGTGGTGAAAGTACCCCTCCCTGTGGACACCCTTTTACAACCAAGCCTTTGATGGTAACATCGTCTACACTGATTTTTATCACTCTTTTTGAGAGCATGTTATATATCCAGCCATTTATAGTTTGGGGGATATTCTTGTTGGCAAGTGCGTTCGTTATCTTAGGAAAAGTGGTTTTGTCGAACGCACCTTCTATATCTATGAATACACCCAGGGTGGACTCCTTGTTTTCCAGCGATCTTTCGATGCGGCCCGCCACAAGGTGAAGAGCCTAATCGGTTGATCTCCCCGGAGTGTATGCATGTTGGTTTGGGTGCAATGGGTATTGCGTTATCACTGCATCTCTTATATATCGTTCGCACAGCCTCTCCAAGGTCTTCATCGAAAACGATGTGAGGCTGATGGGTCGATATGCTTTTGGAGTAGAAAAGTCCATTCTTCCTGGTTTTGGTATTAACACAACTTTGACTTCTCTCCAACCTTTTGGAATATACCTCAGTGCCAATGAGGATCTGAGGATTCCTTCCAGGTGCGGCGTTGATTAAAAGACCCTCTAGGTTTTTAGATTAATAAGTTTTATTTGTGTTAAGCATTGTTAATTAATCAAAAGGGGGAAGAGATATTATGTATCTGACTATTTACTACAATAACGCGAGAGTAACTTTAGCAACGGCAGACGTATTGTGAGTAAGCAGTCAGGTTCGAAACCAATCATTTGTCTTAACTCTCAGTTCTTTTTAGGACTCAAAGTCAAACTAATTTAATCGCCCAACTTACATTCAACAGCTTGATCATGCAACGAGGTTACTTCGGTAAACCCGGCAATCAACGGAATCCTAAGGCACAGAATCACTAAGTCGCCAAGGACCAAACTGATTCCCCCGCTGATCAAAAAGCTCCCACTGGTCGCGCTCCTCCTAGAAGGAAGCCGGCCCTACCAGCCACCCTGTCCCAAGGGCAGAATTCTCAAGTACTAGCCTCACCCAAGGCCACAATTGTGGAAAAAGAAGCGTCAGCAGACTCACTTTTTACGTTCAATATGTACGTCCGCGAAACGGGTATCAATGTTAGGCAACAGCCTAACCTGTCAGTATTCCCCAGTCTAGTCGATAAGACTCACCGATAGCCATAATCTTTATGAGGAGATTCCTTGTTTAGGTACAGTTATCACACTTCTACTTGGCACACTCAGCGATGTACGCCCACTGCAACAACCGGTTATTCCCGTAGTTCCGCCGAACTACTCGCCGACTCTCAACCTTTGCTTTTGCCATCGCATCACTCCGTCAAGAGAAGAAGCCAAACAGCTTCTGTATTCTGCAGGAGTAACTGCGGAACATTTTCCTTGTTCCCCGGCAAACACGGGTTTCAATTTTGTATTGCTCAAAGCAATATCATCAATCCTTGCTGGCACCGACACGTTTCGTGTCCAACCAATTATCTTCTCGGCTATGGCTGAGCAAGGTACAATATGCCAGACAATCACAACCCATCCAACACTTGACAACGACGCAACTTCGCGCTCCACAACAGCAACTGTCATACCTCGCTGTCTCAATGCTGAGACGCCAGGTTCCTTCGGTATGTCCGTAGCATTCGGACTACAGTTGTGGAAGGAGAATTTCGAAAATTCACCTGACTCATGGTGTTGCATTACACCAATGCCCGATCATAACATCAATCCCGCTTGGATTGACAACAGAAACGATCGCCGCACGATTCCAGCACAATATGACCTTCCTATATTCTTAGGAATGTCTAACTCTATGAGCGATTATCTCACTGAGGTAATCCTGAAGCTGGTCAAAGTGGAACGCTGAAACGTAAGCGTATTTCCAACCAAATTAGATTGCAACCCTTAAACAAGGCTAATTTCACATATTAAAACAAAATAGGCACCCTAATAAAACCGCTAATATTACATCAAACAATTTAACACTCAATAGGGCTTGCAAAATATCATCTTTCGCTGGCCCAAATAAGGTTTTCAGTTTAATATTCGCTCTAACTAGATTTACAGATGGAAATAATCTTTTAAACATTTCATAAGGTATTATTGTGCTATCTGAACCTGTATCGACTTCTAACCTAACTAACTTATTTTCTATAAATACCTCTAACATTAATGGTTCGCATTTTGAATTTCCTATCAATTGATGTACCTCTTCCACTTGATTACACCAATTGACTTCAAATTCATCCTCCCCGACCTCTTCATTTTCCACAAAGTTAACTCTCCCTTTACATAATGGTGATTTTGAGGTGTGTCCTGTACTTTTGCAGGTAAAACAGATCCATGCTTTTGCCGGACACTTAGTAGGATCCTTGTGATTTCGAAGACATCTTCGACACGTGTCCTTATTTTTATCCAGCCTGGCTTGACTCGCATTGTCTCTATTTTGACCTCCACTCTCTTTCAACTTTATTGACACTTTCTGGTTCCATCGCTTTCGCCTGTCTCTCTGCCAGTTCCATACTTAGTCCTGTTTTACATGCATTCTCGTATGTTAGATTTTCCTCGGTTAACAACTTACTCACTCCTTATAGCTTCGGACTTAAGCCCGCAGACAAATTTGTCCCTGAGCGCTTCTTGCATAAATGCTCCAAACTGGCAATTCTTTGACAATTTCTTCAAATTTTCCATGAAAGCCGCAAGATCTTCTCCACTATCTTGTAAACAATTGTAAAATTTGTATCTCTCTGCTATCACCAGCTTCTTCGGACTATAGTGTGATGTCAAGGAGTTTTTTATCTGTGTAAAACTCGTTGAGCTGGGCAATGCCGGCGGAAGTAAACCTTTTAATACGTCATATGCTTCTCCTCCAACCAAAGTGAGAAAAAGGGGTACCTGCCGGTTTGGTGGTACCTCATTACATATAGGGATATTCGATATACATCGATGTATCGAATTCACTCGATGTTTATAGTTCGATGCATCGAAACGATTCGATGCTTTGAAAAGGTATTGATTTACTCGATGTATCGATGTTTTCTCATAAAACATCGACTCAATGGTAACCAGCTGATCATTGTACATCTATTACTGTTCAGTAGCTCTGATTTAATAAAATTAAAACTTGAATCTTTTTTTCTTTTACTGGCACTAGTTGGCTAATTTGGAAATTGACGTGGGCAATACTGCGCCAGAGAGAATTTAAAAAAAAACTTCGTTTGTTTTGGTTCTGCGTCAGATTTATTGTGAGACAAAAACGTTAAATGTTTTTACTTGTGTCATAGATGTGCATACTTAACAACATAAAATAGGATTGGATTTGGATATAATATACTCATTAGAGTAAAATTTCATCGTTTTCTCATAAGTTCGATGGACAGGTAATAAATAAGTTAACAATTTGTCGAATTATTACGCTAAAATTAATACATTCAATACTTAATAACATCTGAATATCATTCAACATCTTTTCAACATCTAATTATTTTGTGTCATTCTGTTAATGTTACTCGTCAGTCTTGCTACTATTGTCACTCACAATTTTTAACTTTTTTAGATAGGGAGGATTAGTGATGTGATATCATCGATTGATAAATTTATTGACTTCTGCTAATTTACCGTATTTTTTTTTAGGTTAAGTTGATGACACAAAACGATAGCACCTTCCAAGAAAAGTAGTGTGTGGCAATTTTATGATAAACCTGAAGGAGATAGTAACTCTGCAAAATGTAGACTTTGTCAAAAAGTTATCAAATCTTGTGGCAATACAACTAACCTAATTGGTCATATAAAAAATATACATAAGGCTGCTTTTCGGGAGTTCAATATTGGATGTTCGAAAAAATCCAATATTGATAACGAAACTATACACAAATCACAATCAGTCCCTAAAGATGCTGACATACTACCGTCAACGAGCTCAGCTGGTGTAATAGAATTGACTAAAGACATTGATAAAATATCTGACTGTTCAAAAGACGACGAAGTTCCTGTTCCTCCGGCGCCTAAACGTCAAAACTCTATTATATCAAGTTTTCAAGAAATTCACGGATTTTCGGCGGGTGGTGATAAAACTTTAAAAATAAATAATGCCTTAATTTATATGATATGCAAGGACAAACAACCATTTACAATAGTTAAAAATGAAGGATTTCGCAATTTGATTAAAGTTGTTGCGCCACATTATAAACTTCCCAATAAGACGACGTTGACTCGATGGGTTGATGATAAATACGCAGCATTATCAACAGTCTTCAAAGAAAAATTATCAAATATTGAAAACTTTACTCTTACTACTGACATGTGCTCTGAAACAATGAGCATGAGAAGTTTTTTAGGAATAACAGCACACTTCGGTGTTGGTAATGAATTATTTTCAATAACTCTTGGAGTGTACCAGTCAAATGAACGTCATACTTCAAAACACATCGCTGGAATGTTTCTTCAAACTTGTACCGAATGGGGTATTGACAAAGATAAAGTTTCGGCTGTAGTGACTGACAACGCAGCCAACATGGTAAAGGCCATCGATTTGGCTTTTGGAAAAAAACACATACCATGTTTTGCACACACTCTGAATTTGGTGGCACAAAATTCTATGCAACAGTGTACTAAGCTGCGAAACTTGATAACTAAAGTCAAAGATATTGTGACATGGTTCAAACAGAGCAATATAGCCAGTAATGAATTACGTAATGCAACCCAGAAATAAACTAAATTGATACAAGAGGTTCCAACCAGATGGAATAGTACATATTATATGATTGAAAGATTTTTGGAGCTTCGCACTATCGTTAATAACATAATCATTCGGCATAAAAATGCACCACCGATGCTTACTGCGTCAGAACTATCAATTCTTTCTTCGGTTTTACAAGTTCTGCGACCGATCGAAGCTGCAACTAAGGAAGGGTCAGGGGATAAGTATTGCACTAGTAGCAAGGTAATACCACTCATCCATTGCCTTCTTTTGAAAGATAAAACACTCAGACTCGAAGAATCTCTTGCCAAAGAATTACAGTCATTGGTCCTTAAAGAAATTGACAAGAGAATGGGTGTTATAGAGAGAGTGACTCCTCTCGCCATAGCCACGATATTAGATCCCAGGTTTAAAAAAATGCATTTTACAGACCCACTTGCTTGCTCTTCAGCTGTGGCAAAAGTCAAAGAATTTGTGAAAACTACAATACAAAATGAGACCGCGGTGGAATCTGATTCTTCAGATCATTCTGACAGACCAGAAGATAACTTTTCTCCATGGGATGATCACCACAAATTGGTACACAAGAGCTGGAAAACGGCGAAGTCTGACGATACTATTTCTGACGAGCTGTCTATTTACTTGCGTAGTCCAGTAGGAAGACTTAATGAGAACCCATTGGAAATTTGGAATGATCTGAAGATTCAGCTTCCTAAACTTCATAAAGTTGCTTACAAATACTTGACCATGATGGGAACGTCAGTACCGTCTGAGCGTTTATTTTCTAAAGCAGCTCAAATCGTCAATCAGCAACGAAACAGAATGAAAGGAAAACATTTAAATAAGCTTTTGTTTTTGCAAAGTCTTCCAAAAGAACATTGGTTATAAGTCTTATTGTTACACATATTTTTTTTTAATAAATGACTACTGCATGAAAAGTATTTCTTTTTTATTTTAGTAACATAGATTCCTTAAACACACATACAAAAGGCAAAAAGAAAAGTGCTGTTGTAGGAGTAATCTATAATGAAAAATGTGTTCAGAAGGCCGACTACAGCTTGTGATGCAATGTTAGAAAAAGTACTCGATTTTGAGAAAACATCGATGTTTCTAACCGATGTATCGAAAAATATCGATGCACAGCCGCGATGTATTGCATCGAAAAAAAACATCGATGTATTTTTTAAGTGGACACCCCTAATTACATATGAATAACTGCTCCATACGTTCTAAGTAGGAGTTTATATCAGACTCTTTGGGCTTGAATGCCTCAATTGAACCAATTAATGCCATGGTAAAACCAGAACAGCCTTTACTTTCAACAGGTAATAGAAATTCGTTAGAGTTGGACCACGTGGTAATTTTTCTATTACAGACTAGACCAAAATATTCTTACGCTACTCCTATTTGCTTGGATGATTATGGGCTCCTATAATGTATGTATCCTACTATGGATACTTGGTGCATTAGAAGTGTGGAAGGGCTTCTGACTAGGTGGTGTTGCTGGTCACTTGGTGTGTCATCTCACAGGAATAAAACAACTACTGGAATCACTGGGACATGTTCTCTTTATTACCTTACTTTACTTTTATACATTAACTCACTTATTACTAGTACTAATTAGAATATTAATTAAAATGATTACGATGAATAGAATACATTTTGAATGTCTTTAGAGTTGATTTAGAATGTTTTAGAATATCTTAGAATAATTTAGAATAATTTAGAATGAATTAGAATGAATCGAATGAATGTTAAAACACTTTCGTTAACATATTTATACGACGAGTCAAGTTCACCGTTTAGTAAACATAAACAATTCTGTTTATGTTTATTTCACGCTCTGAACTTGACATCCTACGTGAGACCTTTCTATTTCATATTTGTAACAATTCATGCCTTATTGAAATTAGCTTCAAGGGAATTAATTTATGTCTTTATTCATAATAATACCATAATAATAATTTAAATAATTAATAAATAATATTTCGGCCAAAAGGCATCACACTCCAATCCATGATCCTCGTCGCCAGTATGTTATGTTTTATAATACTTCTAGTCTAAAATTAAACCACTTTACTTTGAAAACCTTTTTAATATTTGACATCAATCAAAAAGTGAAACACAGACTACTTTTCTCTGACTGCTTACTCACAATACGTCTGCCGTTGCTAAAGTTACTCTCGCGTTATTGTAGTAAATAGTCAGATATATAATACAAGGAACCAGCAAATTACGACGCATACCATCGAATTTTCAATACACAGTTTAATATCAGCTTTTTTATTCCTCGTAAAGACCAATGCGACGTATGCGAGGCCTATAAGAATGCTGTAGATAAAGAACCGTTAAGGTCCAGCTATAATCTACATCAAGGAGAAAAGACTCTTAGTAGAATAGAAAAGAAACAAGATGTAGAAGAGTGTAAAAAGCCTGATAGCAACAGCATTGTGGCTATATACGATCTTCAAGCAGTATTGCCTTGTCCTATAGGTCAATCGTCGGCATTTTTTTATAAAAGTAAATTAAACTGTTATAACTTCACAGTCTCGAATATTAAGGATGAGAAAACATTCTGTTTTTTTTGGCATGAGGGTCTGGGTAAACGAGGAGCCAATTAAATAGGTTCTTGTGTGTACAATGTTTTGAAAGAATGTTCTTTGACTAAACCAAATTCAGACATAACTTTTTTCTCGGATAACTGTTGTGGTCAACAAAAAAACAAGTTTATTAATTTGAGTGCAGCTTATAGCTCTAAGTTGCCAATTGCAAACAATAAAAAGCAGGATATTCGTGAATTAATTTCTGCTAATATTGTTCCAAACTATTATGAAAACATGTTTAACAGTTTATTTGATTAATTATTCACAAAAGCTTCAATTTAATTGAAGTAAAAAGTTTGATTTGAATTAATCTTAGGGTAAACTATAAAATTTGATAGACGTTCATCTTTTTTGATGGTTCCTTAAATTTTGTTTGTATCTTTTTGAGTAAAAATCTTACATTATAATCATAGGGTATTGAAAACATTATTATTTTTTTACTACTTATTGTTTCTTGATATTATCTTCTGCTGTCTGCTACAGCTTATTAACTGATAAACATGACAATAAATTGGGAACATTATCAACAAAAAGTTAACATCAGATTATTATGTCAATTTTTTGAGGAAAATATTTTCAATTTATTTTTATAGATTGGATATACCTATTCTAAGAATGTTATTGTTAAGTTTGAACATTATTATGAAACCATTTATAAGATTCATTATAAGACTGCTCATACTCATACATTTATTAGACTGAATATTGAATAAGTCTGCCCTAGAATTTAATTAAAACCCCAAAGTGTTAAAATGATGCCAAATTATTTTGTAGTTTATGAGAATATAATTGTTTTGAGTTACCTTTTTGTTAGTAGTTGATTATTTGAGGAGGAAATATACTGATACTGATTAATAAACTTTTTATTTAATTTAAAACCTTATCTTGAATAATAATGAATACGTTAAATTAAATAACTCTTGGTGCAACAAAGTCATAATTCAGGATATTTTTTTGTCATGTCTTTTATTCACATTTTTTAGTAATTTCAAAGCCTTTTACGTGAAACTATAGCAAATATAGTAAACAATTAATTGTATCAATATTTAAAACCTACTAAAAATAGTAATCCAGTAATAAGGCAATAAATGCGAAAAAAAACTTAAAAGCCCACTCCTGTAAAATTACAAAATGAGCTGTTGTGACTTTGTTGCACCGAAGGTGCGATATGAATATTCCAATCATTGAGAATATTATCAATTCAGAGGAATTTCTATCATCCCTAAATCAAGAAACATATTTGAAAGAAAAATGTTTCGTGAGTAATGAGATAATAAAGCAAATTGCAGATGCTACATGTGAACAAGTTGCCAATGAGAAATGGTACATGGTTAGAAAGTCCAGAATAACAGCAAGCAACTTTGGGGCAGTTTTTTCAGCTTGCCAGAGGAATAGATTTCCTGATAGTCTCTTCAAAAGCCTTATTGGTAAGTTACATATTTATTAACACGATGATAGTGTTTACTGTGCATAAGTAAATTATTCCAATTATTCTTTAATTTTAGGTGAACATAATTTAGACGGAATAAAGGCAATACAATGGGGAAGAACGCATGAAAAGGACGGAATAGAGGTGCTTAAGATCAACTTAAAGCTGGATATTCAGGAAACTGGCATTTGGCTGACAAATTCTGTTTTTTTGGGAGCGAGTCCTCATGGTTTGGTGGGGGAAGATGCCATTGTTGACAGAAAATGTCCCTATTCAATGAGAAATAACAACTTGTCCCAAAAATTGAAGAATAGTAACAAGTATATCATTTCTTATAATGATCAAGGGGAAGTTTGTATGAATAAAAATCATAATTACTCCCACCAAATCCAAGGGAATATCCATATTTTTTTTTATTTCAAAAACATTCATACACCCCTCATCAACTTGTATGAGTTATTAGCAGGGGAGACAATACAATTTTATAGTAATAGTTACAATTTCATTGTATAAGAATAAAAGGTATAAGTAATTATAGCAGTTTTTCTAAATTTTTGATTTTAGTTTAATGTCTTTTAGATAGCCAAGGACTCCATTTTCATTTCATGAAATTATATTTTTAGTTTTTCTTTCTGTGTCATACATTGGACATTTCAGTAAGATGTGTTTCACTGTTATCACTGTCTGACAATTTTGACGGGTGAGTGCGGGTTCTTTTTTCATGAGGTGTTGGTGTGTTAAGTGTGTGTGCCCGATACGCAGTCTATTCAGTATAACTTGGTCTCTTCTTTTGTAGGAAGTAGGGAGAACTGTTGTAACTTGTGGTTTGGACCACGTATGTCGTCAAGGTCCAAAAAAATTATGGATTTACTGCCACCATCAACTTCTGATGTAGACAGTCCAAGTGATGATGATATGGGAAAAGAGTTATATGACGGGGAAAACAACTGCAGTAATTCTGATTATGAAAGTTCTGAAGCACCTGAGGCGGAAACCTGGGAACAACTAAAAACTAAAGTTGAAACCGACTTAATTATTGTAAAGGACTGGTTCGATTATAA
>CAJUYH010007737.1:0-16850 GCA_910591685.1 Galerucella tenella | reverse complement strand
AATCGGTTCATCAAGAGGATTTCAAATATATGCAAATATACAGGGTGTTTCATTAAAAAAACAACACCGACTATGGCATACTTGCGTGAATCACCCTGTACATTTAAATTTATGTTTACATAACGCACACCTCAATTCAAAAGTTGACGTATCTCGGCATTTTTTATAATTTTCTAAAATAATGACATAAAGAATTTTATTCCATAAGTGGTTTCCACACTGTATGATAGACTTCTGCTCCATTTGTATAAACTGTTTGGGACAAATTATATAAAAACATTTTCTTCGTAAATATCGTAAATATCTCGTATTTCGACATTGTTGCCTATCTAAATTCAACAAAGCAACAAAAGCTGACAGAAGTCAATAGGGTCTCTCCTTTTTTTTATCTGTTGAATAGTTTTGGCTGAAATCAATTAGCCAGATCTATCACAATGTTTCAATAGATACCCACAATAATACAAAAATACATTTTCCCTTCAAACAAAAATGATTTGAGTTTCTAGATTTCAAAATAAAAAGTATCATCATTCCATAACATTTAATAGGATAGTATTTATGAAATTTTGTTTCACAAAAAAAAGTTTGATAAGCCAGTCACCAGTGACTTTTTCTTCAAATGTGCACTGCTTCCGTCACGTCATCTATTGTCAAATTTTCAACAAATTGCGTTATAGAGTTTGTGTTTGATACCATTAAAAGCCAGGACCGCCCTAGGGTGTACGCAAATTCTAACGGCTCTCAAGCGTAAATAAACTGAAAAAAAAAGAAAATATGTTCTGTAACTGGCCACTGAAACTATTTTTTCATTGTGGGACCGCACATAGAATACTTAATTAAATGTAGGGGAGGGGAGCATCCTTCGGAAATGTATAAAAGTGAATATTTTGCTTGGCATTTTAAACAACATTTGAAAACAAATTCATTTCCTGACACAAATAAATAAAGTAATTGGAAGTTATTGTTAAACGTTTGCTATAATAATCATTGTTTTCTCTTCTGATCATAATTTTTATTTAACTTGTTGATTGTAGATAGCATTCTAAGAAGCATATACACGATGCACTGCAACTGTTTATTATAGCTAGTACCAGGAATTGGAAATAGAACTGCTACTAAAATTATAAATAATTTTTTCAACATCAAATTTTATTGACACTATATTTCTAAGAATAATAACTAAATCTGATATAGATAGACACAGGTATACCATAAGGCAGTGTCGTAGAAACTTGACTTGATTTAATTCACAAGCTTCCAAATCAATACATATTTTCTTCTATTCAATTGAATCAAGGAGAAGTTTTTCGAAATAATTGTTAAGCCTAGTCGGAGATCCTTAATTAGCTTCAGAACAAATTTGAAATTGAACTGACGGCTTTCGTCATTCTGTTGACTTCTGACGAAATTGCACCAGTAAGAACAATAGGCATGACGACAGTATCAAAAAATTGTCGATAAATATAATGGTTTTAGGGGAAAGTTCATATCAAAAAAATCCAAAACACTGCTTTAGTCTTATTTAAAAAATTCAGATTATTAACATTTTCAATAAAATAAAACATAAAAATACTGCAATCGGCCATTTTGACAGAAACACCAATCACAGCGCATGACGTCACGCTTAGGTAAACACCGCTGTCAGTCAATATTCAAAACACTCATTTTCTGTGTTTTGTTGTTGTGAATACCTACTACTGATTACGCATTTGGGTTGATCTTTTATTATTTTACGTGTGATTTATCGTCTCCACTCTACTATAACAATGAAACCAAGCTTTGTTAAGGCAAATAGCTCAAATTTGCCCAGGATTGATATAATGATGTTGGGCGATTTCCTCGCAACAAATCAAGAATTTTGCTCGTCTGAAAACTTCCTTGTAAGTGAATTTTGTATTTATCTTCACCCTAGATACAACCAACTTAGATATAATCAAACTAGTTTTAAGCTCATTCGAGTTTATTTAACTTCCATAGGTTGGCATATAAATTTATGGGGCATACATCCTGGTTTCATACGTACTTGTGATACTGACCCCATCACATGATACTGCATATAATTTTCCATATCATCTGGCAACTGCAAAAAGAAAAGTAAACCATTGAAATTGATAATAAGAATTATAGACAAGAATAAAACAAACATAACCTCAATAAATTAGATATTTCATAGCCTCAATATTTCAACTATTTCACGTCAAACGAACGTTTTAAGTTTGAGAAATATAAATATAATAGGATAACATACTCGCAAGTGGTCTTCACAGAAATAAAGTGGCCAATTCGTGACTACGTCGTTCGGGTTTCGCCTTGCGAGCTTCAACCACTTATCTCTTATCTATCATTTTCTTGTACAAACACTTTGTTGGGTGTTCTTATTGATGTGTTTCTACACTGTGGTACTGCACACCACTTATAAACTTTGGAATTCATTTTTATGACACGAATTTATTTAATGTTTTGTTTACTTTCTTCGCTACGCATAGACACAATGACATGTTTACCTAGGCGTGACGTCAGAGCCGACGCCATGACACCTGCGAGCTGTTTTCGCGCACTATTTAAAGAATATCAGTGAAATGGCTTCAAACTTCGTTAAACTTAAGTTAATTACCGAAATAAAGGTTTTTTCGTAAATAGTGAATGTGTACCCACATGACGGAAGAGTATTTCAAAATCTATCGTCATACGCCTATTCATCCATTTCAAAATTATGATTTCTACTACCTTCCTCGAGAACGCAATTCTATATTGTGTCACGAGGGCAGAAAATGATTTCAACTATCAGCTGCCCTCGCTTCGCTACCCTCGCTCGTGCATAGTCTTGGGCCACTAAAGCGTTTCCTGCTTGTGTGACACACAACTGTTTTTCGCCTACCGGATAAACCAATAAATATGAAGATAATAACAAAAAACTTTGACATACACTGACCTTTCATAAAAAAAACTCACGTGAAACGTCAAATTCATCAAGTGACAGATGGTGAAAATCTTCAAAAATCGTGGGGCTATGAATTTTAGGCACTAGGGCTGTTAAACAATACTTTCCGCCCTATTTTTGGTAATATTATGATTGGTTTTCCAGTAAGGTAGCCAAATCATCATCAAATATATCAAATGATGAATCAGATCCTAAAAAGCCGATATTTATATTTTATGTTTGTTAAAATCTAAACCTACGGGGACCTGCAAAAGCTTGTGAATATAATATGGATCGTTGGGATTTTGGAGGTAATTTTGTACACAATTTGGTTCTCAATCCATAAAAAATGAACGTTCAATTACCGTTCAACGTAACAATGCAAGTGGAAAAAAATTGAAATTAGATAACAGAGTTATTTTTTCATCATTTTTGTCCATGCATGCGCACCACTCGAAGTACTTGCACGTAATCTAAACATCAACCAATACAATTTTTGTAAGTCAAAGATTGGGGTTAACGTTTGTAATACATTTAAACGATTCATTATTGTGATATTTTGATTAGGATCAATCAGTGACCTGCCTTTTTTTCATTTCATCCTACATAATGTGTTAGAAGGACATTAACAATGGATGACGCACACAAGGGTATTATTTCAACCATATAATCGCAGTTTTACGTTAAAAAATAGATAACAGGGTTATTTTTTTATCACTCGAAGTACCAACAGTCCCTTGATTTCTTTTACCAGTCCTAGAATTTTTCAAAACTGCCTTTGATAGCGCTCTCTGTAGAGAGATGAAAATGTTGCATGCAAAAATTGTTGGGAATTTAGTGCCATGAATAATGACTATGCTTTTTTGTATAAGTTATAGGTTATGTTTTAAAACACACTCCCAGTTTGACAGTTGACACCACATTGGGCCATGGAATGTTAGCGTTCTGATTTGTTATTGTTTGACGTACAGGCTTGTTACGACATTGTCAACTGCCAACTTCTACCAACTGTTTAAATTCCACAACTTCATCATACAATTATTGGTCCTATACACTGTATTTTCAAATAGTATCAGTGTATCAACTTTTTATACTAACTCAATTTGTTTACCGGGCCATGTTAGTGTCTTCCCTTTTTTCCATTGAAGGAAATACTTTGTTAGTTGAATTTTAATATTTTCCCATCCTTCCCTCCCACATTTCTTCCCTTCAACCCCACCAATGACACACCGAACCTGTACAGAGACGATTCCCTTCAATGAAACGTCTGTACTTTTTACAGATGTGGCATCCCCCACCCACCCACACTTTCAATCCCAAAACACATTCATAAGACTCCACTCGCGCGTGCCCCGCTTCCCGCTAGAATCGTCTGGAGATTAAAGGAGGCTTAGAATTTATTTACGCGCATCGCGCAGTCAGAGCCTACTGAGCAATCGAGAAACGTCATTCGTTACTTTTAAATCTATTTACATACACTGTGTTTACACCATAATTGGCGGGTAGTGATTTTTAAAAAAATAATAGGTGAGTGAAAATATATTTAATTTTTTTCAGTGATTTTTTTTACTTGTTAGGAAACTAGTCTATTTTTTGTTCCGAGTGAATTTTATTTGTGTAATAGTCGCTCAAGATACGACGACAAATTTATCACATATTAAGACTTCCGGCGGGTCTTTAATAGAAGTTTTTTTATATCAAAGTAGATAATTGATAACCTTTTGAGTCTCTAGAAATTCATTATTGGAATTTTTTGTTTGGTTATTCAGTCTAAACAGCTTCCGTTTTCAATTTATTTTTTCTACAAATAGTCCAATAGGTGTAAGATGTGTGTCTGTGTATATACAGACCAAAAATTTTGGCTATTAACAACGCTTCCCGGAAATTAAGATAAAGCGTCTTTCGCCACCTTAACCAATTTCAAAATAAATAAGGAAAATGAATTAAGAAATCTTGATTGAAATCTGGGGAGTAGGAAGTTGTAACTCGGTTGTCTGCAATAATACTCAACCTAATGAATAAGGCGTTTAAGGAAAAAGGAAGATTAATTACAGTGATTTAACATCTTTCTTCCTTGATTATATTATTTACAGGTGAATTGGTGCACTATTTAAATAAGATAAAGTATTTTTTCTATAAAATAATAAATTTATTTAATACGGAAGGTTAGATATTTTTATAAATAAGTTATTTATGTTACCTACTGCTTAGAAATCCTAAATTTTCGCCAATTCCAACACTGTTAGGAGTCATGAACATAGTTTCATATTTTTATTTGATCTAAAATTTAAACTGGAAGTTTTGAAGGTTTTTTTATAATATTCAATCTTAAAACATTTTTAGTGTTCAGTATTAGTGCTTTTGTTATGGCATGCATTCAATATTAAAGTTATTGAAGTCATCATGTCATCAAAAATAGGTATATACAACAATATACACCGTGTTATTTATAAGATGCGACATGGGGGTTCCTGTACAAAACTGTCAAACGCGAGCTAAATTTTTTACCAAATAGCGTTCATAAAAAATAATAACAGATTTGGGAAGGTCGTTGAAAAATAAGTTCTAGTGCACTTTTAATTTTTTTAATTCGCTCTGGTTTAATAAAAAAATGGATAGATAGTGGGCTCGTTTACTAAAATTTTTAAATCATTTTTAACCGTCGTAAAACAAAGTACAAGGGAAATATAATTCTGAAAATTTCATGTCAATAGAATATGTCGTTCTCCTAATACAACCAATTAAACAAGCATACCGAGAGCGAGGCGAAGACTTTGACTGTGACGTCACCGCATATGAAAGTTAATGTGCACTAACATTACGCTTCTGACTGTAACGTGCCTCGCGTATTTTGAATTACCAACAAAATTTTGTGTGAATAAAATAAAATGTGTGGACCTAATTTTTAAAAAGCAGACTCATTAAATCTTCCAGAAGTGGACTTGCTAATGATTATGAAGTTTTTTAATCAAAAACACGAGTTTATTGAATTATAATTTTATACTATGTGACACATCGTTTTTGGCTGTTTTCCGGCCGGAATGATTAAAAATGTCAATATTTTCATAAATACATGCTCTCTCAAATGATATACAGGGTCATTCCAGATGTTTTATTTTATTCTTGGTCTGGTAGACAAAATTACGGAGATAACGCTATAGGTTACTCAGTAACAAATTGCAATTTTTTCAACTGCAGACTGCCCAATTGAAGGAGCTTCTCCAAATACTATTTATGATTAATGTGTAGTGGAAATTAAATCACCAATGTTGAAAAGAACAAGAAAAACTTATTTTGATGAAGCAGGTAATATTAGTTCCAAATGTTTACATCAGATTCAAATGCACATGCACCTCACTGGTAAAAAAAGCGATATTTGTTAGAGCTGATCCGGACTTTGAATCAAATAAAATAATTTTTTGTTAAACATTCAATAACGTCAGTTTTGTTGATGATCTACTGTAAAAGATTACCTGTTTTTGGAAAAAAAAGTATTTAATAAAATTTAATTTGTGAAGAACTGACCCATTATTTTATTAAATAATTTTGAACATAACACCACAAGCTATAAAAACAATATTATCTACGTATTTAAAAAAATTTAGATTAATACAAGCGTGTGGTTTTCAATAACCCCCTCAACATGGATTCACAACGTATTTTATGAGGTAATTTATAATGGTTCTGATTGAAGGAAAATGAAATCCTAAAAATACACAAACAAAGTATGTTGACTTATCAATGAATGCTTTGAGTCGATCTTTTTCGAGGTCTTTTTATGCTTTTCTGCCATTGCTTGCGTTTTTTTTGCATCCTTATTGATAGAAATAAATGTTTTGTTAGATGTTTTAATCGTAGTACTTTTACATTCTGGAACCGCACAATATTTATAGCTTTTTTACTCTGGTTCTGGTCCATTGTGTCGAATAGTTTAAATTATTTCTAAACGTTTTTATTTCCCAAACATAGCACTATTTGGAGTTTGCTAAAACGTATAATAAAAAATAATAAGCATATAAGCAATCAAAATACTGTTACTAGCTAAGTAGACATCTAGACGAATACCGATCGGCGCGGCCGCTCTCTGAACGAGAGAATTCATATGCGATGACGTCACGCCTTAAATTCGGAGAGGAGCGCTGTTCAATGTTTATAATATTTTTTAAGCGACTTAGGAGTCTCGCTGACGTCTAATTTTTTGCACAGAGCTTCAAAATGATGTGCTCTTCCTGATGGTAAAATAAAAAAAAATATGTAATTGAGCCCGTTATGTTTAAAGAAGTCGAAATTCATTTTCATACCACTTTCAAATACTTATAATTGGTTAGAAGATAGCCATACGGGTAGAAGCACGGGGAATTTGAAAGTTTCAACTAAAGTATGGCGGTTCGCTTGAAACTTTTTTCTTTTTTCACAATTTTTGAAACAATAGTTATTTGTATACTAAGGCCGCAAAATGCTTTTTCGCGTTCCGAGAGAGAGATTATCGCCGAGGCCGCTCCGGCCGAGGCAAGATAATCTCGAGGTCGCGAAAACATTTCGCGGCCATAGTATACACAATATTTTTCGTGCAACCGTGAAAATTACATAATTTCAATAAACATTATGTCTCTTTAGAAAAAACAGCGTTTCAACGCGAATAGAGAAAATTACACCTCAATATCACAATGTTTCTATGGAGATGAAATATTTAGCAATACAAATCAATTTGACATTTCTCGTGAAGTCGTGAAGATGTCCGATAGCGATAGTGATATTTCAGTTACTTGCACTCCTCCTGAGCTGAGAGATCTCATAGACTCAGCACTTTCTGATTTGATACCTGAAAAATCTAAACGGAAATAGTTTTTGGTTCGAAATACATTGTTATTGTCATATTTCAGAAATGTCAAATGCTGTAGTGGCGTTCAGTTTGCCGGCAGTCACTATGGGAACGGCCGTAAAAATTTTTGTCGGCCGTCACTCTGAGTAACGGCCGCAAAATGTTTTGTTTTGCGTCCGGTTGCACGAAAATAATTTTGCTTTATTTTAAATTTAATGTTTTTTAGACAAAAATTGTGGAAAAGAATTAAAAACAAAAACAAAATTTCACCACAGCAGCGAGTCGAACTGCCATATTTCAGGTTTAACTTTTAAACTTTCTGTGCTCCTACCCGCCTTACTATCTTCTATGCGGTTGAAATTATTCGAAAGTGGTATAGAAATGGAGTTCGACTTTTTCAAGCATAAATATCCATTTTTGCATTAAACCAGATCGAATTTAAGAAAATTAAAAGTGCATTTTAACTTATTTTTCAAGGACCTTTCCATATCTGCTATTATTTTTCATGAACGCTAGTTGGTGAAAAAGTTAGCTCGTGTTCGACAGTTTTGTACATGAATACCTATGTCGCATCTTATGAATAACACAGTGTATTGTGTATGTGTGTATATGGAGTGATATTCACTTAGACCAGGAAATACAGTCTTGACCAATCATACAACTGAATATATAAGAATTGAACCGCAAAGTGCATGAAAAAGTGAGGTTGATGGTATACAACGTCAAATAAATTCGCAAAGCATGAGAGAGTCATCCCTCTATTGACGTTCAAGAATGTCATTTATCCATTCTCGATCAAAACGGAAATTTCCTTCAGGTCTTCCGTCGAAATTTAATACAATACCTGTCGGGACACCTTGCGCGAGGTGTTAATCTGTTGATCCTTCTCTTGTGGAAGTCACGAGTGTTGTTATATAATATTCAAATTGTTCGGTTAATTATCAAACTCACCCCGTATCAAGTTATTTTGTAAATAACTGATTTTTATTAGTAAAGCGGACGACGCTGAGCTAAAACCAAGAACTCATTTTCACTATCAACTTCACTTTAAAACTTCACTTCGATCGATTGTAAATTGGAGTTTCTATGAATTTGGTCATCCTGTATATTGATGTAGATGTTTCAATGTGAACTATCAAATAGAAAATTATCTATCAATTTCTTTATATTAAATCAGCACGTACGACCTTGGGTATATCAAATTACGTGTCTTTCAATAATAATTTAACAAATAAACAAACAGTCAAAAACATAATATAATAAATAATGATTTATTACATGTAATATTGCTTTATACAGGGTACTACAATAATTGGTTTGTAGCTACGGATAATAGAATGATATTTTGTTCTTAAAAGGTCGGTTTACAAGTAACTATTGTTAATAAGTCTTAAAGTCTGTTTATGGGGTTCGCAGCTCGCGTTGTTCAGAGCACATATCCTTTAAAAACGTTACAAAAGCGCCCGTGGTCCACTACGGAGCCGCCTTGATGGCGTGTCTTCAGGGAGTTTTGCACAAAATATATGAAAAACGTGTTCTCGGTTAGCTTCTTCCTATTTTGCAATTTATTTGTTAATAACAAATTACTGACCACTCGTACTGAAAGTCACAGGTTTTTGTTTTGTTTGTTTTTTTTGCACCTACTTCAATGGGTTTCATCCTGGCACCTCTTCGAGGTCGGTTACCTCGTTCTTCATGGGTGCGCCGCTGACCTATTGAAACTTACATAATGTAGAAGTCTGTTTTGCGGAAAGGGCATTTCACCAATTCTTATAAGCCACACGTCTACGTCATTTCCCATTCACCTTGCCACTCTTCCATCGATATATCTCTCTGCTATTTTTGCAGGGTACCTTGTTCCGTCTTCTATTTCGTCCATTTTGATGTGATTCCGGATATCACTTGTGCCGCCTTTTTTTTAAAGGAGCCGTCTATTCGCCGGCACCACCTCAGCCTCCTGGGCTGGGATACTCCTAGTGTTATGACTACAACCTATTCAGCCAATCCGTTCCCTGTATTAGCTCACACAGGTTCTTTGCTGGTTGGTTGTAGAAGTCTTCTGGAATCATTTGGGTTCTGCTATAAAGTTTCTGCCTTCTGTGATCCAGCGACTGACAGTTGCATAGTATATGCAGAGCTGTTTCGGTATCTTTTTTGCATCTTCTGCATGTAAGGTCTCCGTTGTACAGCCCTATTTTGTTTAGGTGCTCCTTTGTGGGAAAGTGTCCCGTAAGTAGCCCCGTTATGGTGCGTAGTTTGTTCCTTCTCATTGAAAGCAGTTCTTTCGCTACTTTTTCTGATGGTTCTTTTATGAATTTCTTCCCATGTATTTGCCTGGACGTATTCTTCCAGTGTTTATTGTGCTGTTCTTTCACCCACCCTGAAGACTGTTCTGTTTGCGCTGATGCCACATAACAACATGCAACATGACCCTACTATTAAGTAGCGCTACTCTGCAACTAGAACGTCCACATGACATGTGTTCGCGATTTTGTTGCAACACTTAGTGGCCAGTACATGCAGCTTCGCATCAGAACTAGTTGCGTCACGCAGTTGTTCGTCTGAACGGACCCTTAGACAACGCAAGCTACCATATTAGGAGGGTTTTTCAATACTCCTCCTCAAACAATGCAAAACTGCATGTAGGTAAATTACGATAATGACATTTACTTCCACAAAGATTTCACCCAACAGCACCTAATCGAAGTTTGTGATGACTATTTAAAATAATTTGGGGCACATTGTTTTAAGGCTTCCATCCTAGCATTGTCCTCTGAATCCTATAAATTGTAGAACATCAATTGTAATTTGTCATTTATCGTCATAATGACCAAGTCGTATACTAAAATTTATAGAACATTTAAAAAAATACTACAGCTTAACGTTTAAAGAGACTTTTGTCAAAACTGTTGGAGGATAGTATTGTCTAGGCTTGACTAATTTGTCATTTAGGTAGAACTACATGGCGATTAAACTGAAAACCGACCGTTGAACTTACAACCTAAAAATTACGTTGGCGTCCATTTTATTACAAATATTTACTTGTGTAACAACGAAACTCATTTCATCCAACTTCATTACGTTTATTTGGTATTTAAAGTTGAAATTTTTATAGTGTTTATAAAACAGTTACGATTTTAAAAGACACTGTATTCATTAAAACCAAAAATGGATGAAATACAAAGTGTTATTATTTATAAATACACCAAAATAATGGTGGCAACAATTAGATGTATCAGCTTACTTTGATTTCATGTTTGCGGTATTTAAAACCACTAAAATACCTACGCATATAAAATATCAATTAGTATCTGTACATTAAACCGCGTAGAAACGTGCACAGCAAAATATAATATCCGACAATCAATGCTTTCTAAGAAATTTTCGGAATCCCATAAGGTTTAATCATACGCAGACGAAAATAGACCGTTGTCTCGAATTAGTAGTCCATCTAATATTTGCAGCTTTTTCTTCACGAACAAACAAAATATACAGAGTGTCCTGTCTTATAATTATTATTGAAATTAACTAGAAATGAATTTACATAATTTAAACGATGTTGTGATCTGGTTTTTGGTGAAAAGGTCTGGGGAATAAGGATACAGGTTTTGATGGAAAAAAATTGTTAAATTAAGTTGAATAAGGTTCCACTTTTGTCAAGTACAAGCGTCTATTATACAGTTTGTCCATATGGATTGGAATTATAGGGAAAACTTTTTTGTCATTAACTACACATAAATTTTTCCACTACTATTATCCTCTATCATTATTGTGATCAAAAACGATTAATGGAGCATTGTAATTATTTTTATTCACAACCATATATGTAATGCTGTCATTACTAACGTCATTGAAGGTTGGAAAGTGTCATATTACACACCTCTACTTCCTGCCCCCGTCGATCACTTCCCGCCCTGACCTCCCACCCTCTAAAATAATGTGATTGTTAATCCATTTTAGATGAATATTTTTTATATTAAAAAATTTAACACATTGATGAATATTATAAAACCTATTTCTGGAGGGGTACAATCCATCAATTCTTCATCGGAGGACTCCATCCAACTTAATCTGACATTTATTTATATTGGTGACAGTAGTTGTCAAATGTGATATTTTAGGTGTGCTCAGAACGAAACAAAGATTTATTAATTTTGATCGGGATATGATGGTTGTAAATAAAATAGTATACAAACCTCGGTAGGAAGTTTCATTCATGTCTCGAGATAATAGCTATAACTAAATGATCTCTCGACAGTAATGAAACTCTTCCCACCTTGGTGTGTAGTATACTATTTTCGATTACTAGCTGTGAAAATGACAATCATTGCTTCTTCTAGCCAACTGAAAAGTTAAATTTTTCTATTAGTGGTTAATAGTTTTTCTATTATTAACCTAGATCAATATACCAAGGAGATTGTCTTTAACATATATGCTGCTTGAAATTACCTATCAAAATAAAATTATTTGAATAAGAATGCCACTAGTTTAAAATTCGCGCTCAACCAAAAATGACTGATGACATAACGAGTAAGTTCATAATATATCGATAACTGACAGTGTATTTGTCAGTCAGACGACGGGGTAAACGCTTCTCGTGGTGCGTTTTTGAATTATTTTTAAATTTTTGTCTTAAATTTGGCTATAGTCTGTTTCTTATTATCTGACAGCACGCGAAAAGGTCACAGATGCTAGTCAGGTAGTAAATCATAAGCGTCACCGTTCATCTAAGGAATTTATTTACTATTTAATTTTATACCCGATCTGATATATAAAGGTGATATGAATCTAAATTCGGTTAGTTAAAACAACTTGATGATTTTCAAGAAACATTACAATAGGGTCCTACTAGGGATTGTCCTAATGACTACTTAGAAATTTTGCAGGTATATACGGTAAAACTTGGTCTCGCCCAAATTTGTATAATTTGTTTTGCTCAGAGTCGCTTACGTTCCATAAGTGTTAACTGTGTTGTGAAAAATGTCTTCAAGTTTCACCCCAGTAAAGTGTAAGAGCGTGCTTAGCTTACAAACGAAGACTGTAGTGTTAAATGTGCATGATGCTGTTGTACATCAAATGCCGACTGCTACTGTTAGAAATATAGTTTCGACATGTTCCAATATGACAGGAGTTAGTGAATCTACTATTTACAGGCTTCTAAGGGAGAGGAAAAATGGAAATATATCTCCACCTAAAAAGTCATCTGGAAGAATACCACTTTACCTTGATGAAAATATGCAAAATACAATAAGACTAAAAGTACACGAATTATATTTTAAAAAAGAGATCCCAACCCTCGACATAATTCTAAAAATGGTAAAATCTATTATCTAGATGAGACATGGCTCAATGCAGGACATTCAGTGAAAAAAATATGGCAGGACAAAAGTATTAAAACCAGTCGTCAAGCTTTCATAGAAGGTTTATCTACTGGACTGAAAACTCCTATCGGTAAAGGTCGCCGACTAATAATAACGCATATTGGATGCAATCAAGGGTTCAAGGGTTGAAGGTGGTTTACTGGAGTTTCAGTCAACATCAACCAAAGACTATCATGAAGAAATGACTGCAGATGTTTTTGAAGAGTATTTCACACAAATGGTCGAATTAATTCCAAATAATGCTGTAATCGTTATGGACAATGCCACCTATCATTCGCGATTAACGGAAAATCTTCCATCTACCTCTTGGAGAAAAGCTGATATTAGAAACTGGTTAATCGTAAAAGATATACCATTTGAAGATGATATGTTGAAAAAAGAACTTTTAAAGGTTGCTTCAGATCACAAGCTACAATTCAAAAAGTTTGTTAATGATGAAATAGCCAAGAATCGTGGGATGACATTGCTTCGTTTGCCGCCCTACCATTGTGAATTAAATGCGATAGAGTTAATATGGGCCCAAATGAAAGGTTATGTAGCTAGACGTAATAAAACATTTAAAATGAAAGATGTTCGTGAACTAATGAAGTACTCATTGACAACAATAACTGAAGAGAACTGGAGAGATGCTGTGAATCATGTAATTAAAGAGGAAGAGAAAATGTGGGTTTTAGATAACCTCATAGAACAAACTATAGAACCGATAGTGATCTCTCTCGACGAGTCTTCGGATGATTCTTGTATGGCCAGCGAAGAGGATGATACTATAGATTGAATTTTATATTTCCTATAAATGGTATGTTTACTTTACTTGACATACATTAATTCATTGTCAATAAATTTGAATTATGAAAATTAAACTATATTTTCTTTAATTACTTTAATTTAATAAAAATGAAAATGTAACTTGTTAATAGGCATGAACGAATGAATTTTATTTCAACTGTAATGTCGACCGAATCTAATTAAATAAGCAGAATAAACTAATATCGTAATCTCCGCCACTGCCGCAATATTTATCGTTTATCTGGCATTGTTCAGTTTTATTACCATATTGTATTTTGAGCTGAAACAGGGATGTATAGATAACCAATACAGACACCTACTTGTTATGCATTAGAATTTTAGTATTTACTTGTAAAATTCTTAGGATCACTCTGTAAAAGATAAATTTCTATTTGAATATTTAATTAGGCTACTGTGCTGTCAGACAGTAAGAAATAGAGTATAGTAGTGGAAAAAAATTGTATATATACCATTTATAAGCCTCGCACCTCGCACCAATAACCTTGGTGCTCGGTCAATAATAATAGTCTTCACCACCTTTTGTTCAAAAAAAGATCTGAAACATTAAATACAATCATTATATTGTAACCTAAAACTGCCCCAGGTTAGAGCACTCCACCTCAGGGAGTGGAAATCGGCACCGATTAAACTATTTTATACACTATCACTGGGATGGGGTGTACAACTGTACAATGAATATTAAATTGGACGCCACCAGCTTTTTAATCGAACGAAGCAATTAAAACAAGAAACAAAAGGTGGAAAGCTGGAAACACCTTGTAAGAAATTAAATTTACGTTACAAAAAAAAGAAATAAAATATTTATACTAACTTTGCCGTTTTTGACTCTTGACGAGAACAAACAATAACCTAATTTATTGGAAGATCCAGATTCAGAGACACCTCATGTGAATGCCACCTCCCTTTTTTGTCAGAACCCGTTGCTTTCCGACGTATAACGTCGATAAAGAACAGTACAGCACGTCATACATCTATGTCCTTGTTTCCAACCGATTCTCGTTCCAGTGTCGCACCCCATTTAAACTTCTTAAAAACACCTAGTACCTATTATTTTAATTTTCAAAATGTCCACCTAAAAGTCATAGTGGAACTATCTTATCATAAAAATTATTAGGCGTAGGATAATAACATCCTGTAACTCAACAACAAACGGAACTGAGTCTTAAACATCCGATCAGTTACAGAGCTATTTGTGTTAACTCATGTTTTATGTAGGTCACTTCACTCCACACCATTTCTATTGGGCTAAGTTCATAGTGATCAGGAAGAAGTCTTAAGATGTGATCATCGACGCGTGATTGTTCGTCACCGTGACTCATGTATTTTCCAGCAATGCACCCAATTCTGTATTGTCCATGAATGTTGCCAAATGCTTGAGCGGTTTTCGCAAGTAATTGCACAAGTGCCTTAAAATTACCGATAATTTTGCATGACAGCGTGTTGTCTAAAAACTGCATGAGTTCATTTTCATATTTTGGAGAAAGAGCCCGTCACCGAAGGACCCCTCTTTCAACAAAATATGAAAGGGAATATTTCGGGGGAATATTTCCCAAATACAAATTTTGCGGTGTCGTTCCAAATTGTTTTAACAGTGAATTCCTTGTACTCTTCACCATTTTGCTCACGCTTATTGAATGCCCAGTCCGTTAATTTTTCTGCCAAAACGTTGATTTGTGTTGTTTCATCCAATGTATATTTTTCAGCACAAAAGCTCATAAACTGTGGCCACACGTATTGTCTATTGTGTTTGGTGTTCTTTGGTTCGCTTTCCATCACTTTATTTTCTATAATTCCCAATGAATCACATCCGAAACGAGACATTTTTAAAATATTTTTTGACTCTACTTATCAAACTGTTTTTATTTTTAATTATCATGGATTCACAATGGGATTATCGTGGATACGTAACAATGCAATTATCGCAGTGCTCTTTCGGTTTCTACAGTGCAGTTACCGCTGTAATCAATTGATAATTGCACTCCTCTCATGGGATTTTTCACACATGAGGGAAATATTCAGTGATATTCCTCATAATTAATATCTTTATCATACAGCCACTTCTGAATTTGACCAATCACAAACACAGAATTTTTGTTTGCTCAATACTTTGGAGGTTTTTTTTCTGTACCTCCATTTGTTTTACAAGATATAAAAAAAAACTATAAGGACACAATTTTTATTCAGAAATCGCTTGGGTAGTTGATTGTCCAAAGAGCGAAATTGTTAAGATCAACGGGAAAAACTTTCATTAACTAAGACAAGGCATTTGATAATTTCCATCTTGGCCTTCCAAAGAAATCAAACCAAATGTATAAAGAAAAATTCTCAAATTATTTATTAGACAAAAATAAAATTATTAATTGGATGTAAACAGTCAGAGCATAATACAAAACATAAGCAAATTATTCGACAAGAACACCTGCATAAGCTTATAAGTGCCACGTGAAAAACCGTATTTATTCATAGAGCCATATCTTTTCTAGGCCATAACGTGAAGTTTATTAAAATATTTCCAATTTTCACGCCTTGAAATGTCATAACCAATGCTTGAAGTGTGTGTCTGTATTTTATTAATATTACTTCTTTCATAGATATTTCTGGCAATCTTACAAAACTGTCTCGATGTCGGTCTTTTCGTTTTTATTAACATTCCTTCACACGCTTAATGTCCAAAAGCTATATGTAGGTTTCATTCATGATGGTTAATTTTATAACGAACTGCCTTGGTGGTGTTAAGTTCACACCTAATTATTATACCTGGTGAATTGCAAATTTATTTTGATGGTTTTTTGCTTTTTCATGAAGTAGAAAGATTTATTTTTTATTCTAAAAGTTCAAATGCTTCCACTGTGTCAATGTGCAAAGGTCAGTCAGCACCAATTTCAACTGTCAATCAACCTCAAGCGCTATATTATGAATT
>CAJUYH010007736.1:0-16853 GCA_910591685.1 Galerucella tenella | reverse complement strand
GACAAAAATCACAAATTTATTCGGTTATTTTATACAAACTTCTGAAAAACAAATTTTAAAACGAGTACAAACAAATTTACGAATTTAGTTTGTTTTGTGTGCTTTATAATCCGTATTACAACGAAAATTGATAATCTGACCTCTCCTATACAAGTGTAAAATGCATAGGTTGATGACTACTGGTGGAATCAAATTCCATTGCTCCCTCAATAGTTTTTCAGTTACAACGGTTGTGGATATTTATCATAAACCTTAGAACATAAAACAGACAGACAGACAGACACTCATTAGCTGTATAAGAAAATGCGACGGAAGTCGCCATTTGCAACACCCTAATTATGACTCATTTGTGAAGTTGACGTTGACTGACGTAGATTGTAGGCACGTTTTTTTACATCATTCACTCACCATTGGTTGAATGACGTCAGTCTCCGCTGCAACGAAATTTTGGAGTCATCAGTGGCACATTAAAAACGCAGTTGCTATTTAAATCATCTGACCACTGACAATCTATTTCTAAGTTGATTGTTGTTATTAGCAGTTCATCTGATAGTTCCACTTGAAATTTTTTCAATTTCTGACGCTGTTAATAGCGCCGTCAATACCTTGTTACCACATTTTAAATGTATTTCTATTAATTCGTACATTTCTTTGAAAGCTTCAAAAAATCGTTGGTTTTTTCAGGTTAAGCTGTCATTTTGTGGACCTCCAAAGTTATCCACCACCTCGATACAACGGTGGAGTGGTTTGCAATTTTGGTTTATGCAACAGTAATAAATGAACGTGTCATTTCTTCAATCTACAATCCACCAATGAATATAAAAACGCAGTTGGTCAATTGGTGGATCTACCGGTGAATAAAAGAACATGCCTTGTATATGTAGTTTTTTTGGTGAAAATAAGTTTAAACGAAAGTATTATCAGAAGTATCATTCTATATTGCTCCTAGACAATATTGTTTATATAGGACATAGGACAGCTTATAGTTTTATATTCAATACATTTCAATGAGCTACAATTTTTAAATTTTACATATCCCATACCCCATACAGTACGCCACTGTCAAAACGGAAACGACTATTCGCCATTTGCAACCTCCTATTTGGACGCAAACTTATTTGGTAAATGCTCCTTCCTGTCTGTTTTATGTTCTAAGTCATAAACGGTGTCAACCACTTTTTAGCAAGTTCCACACATGCTCAATGATTGCCATGTCCGGCGATTGAGGGGACCATAGAAGAACGTGGAAATGTTACTAGCAGCCAACCAATTGGTCATTCTCTGACCAATATTTCAACGGATTCTGAACATTGTTGAATGTATTGATCCTGAGTTATTCTTAGCAAACGAGATCCGTTTTATGACAGTATGTCCTCTTCACATATTATCTGGACCTGCTGAAAATGCATCATCCTCTTCATTTCACCCTTCTTTCGTCAAACTTTTGCTATCTGGTCGAAATTTAAACCTAGTATTTGTATATTCCCTAGACCATTTTGAGGAGTGGAGATAAATATATATACGGAAAATTGAGTAAACTGAAAATTGACATTTAAACGATGATGTATCATTTCAGCTCAAGATTGAAGTTTAGAGGTCAACCAAGTCGTGGATTCAAACAATGTATTTTGTTTATATAAATTAATAGATAAAGATAAAGCAAATGAGAACTTGATGATTATTTATAAATTGGAATATAGCAACCGTAAACACAAATTGAGGTAGTATGTTCAAGTATAGGACTTGGGTATTTACATCACAACATACGTTATCACCTAAGATAGATACAAACATTCCGATTTGAATAGTTTGGGTGTTGTTTATTTACGGAATTAGATTAGCACCAGTGAAAGTGGAGTGACAATGGGTAGGGTAACGTCCTTGGGCGACTATAGTTGTTGCGAAATAAACATACGCAAAAGAAAAAGGAATATTAATAATTGCTGGTGTTAATAAAATAAATTATAACGATAATAAATTATTCGAGCCAGCATTTTTTAAATAATACCGGGTTATTAGTAAAATAACTGTTAACAAAGTTTTAAATGAAACTTCCTATATTTCACATAATGTGTTCAACTACCCTAGTACCAACGATTCTCTTAGCTTGTCCGATATACAGTGTGGAAACCACTTATGGAATAAAATTCTTTATGTCATTTTAGAAAATTATAAAAAATTCCGAGACACGTCAACTTTTGAATTGAATTGTATTTAAACATAAACTTGAATGTACAGGGTGATTCACACGCCAGTATGCCATAGCAGGTGTTGTTTTTTTAATGAAACACCCTGTATATTTGCATATTTTTGAAATCCTCTTAATGAACCGATTCCAACAAACTAAATAATGTATGGTCAATTATGAATTATACAGGGTGAAATTTTAAAATTAATAATTTATTACACTTGAAATATTGGTACTTTGCTACGACCATGAATTTTACCATAAATACCTAAAAATTGCCTAAAAACGCCAATAATTAGACAAAATCGGTAAATAATGTGGATTGTTTTAAATCGGTAAATAATGTGGATTGTTTTCTATTCTGTCAGTTGTTGATGTGTTGACAGTTTATACTGAAAAAGTAAAATCTTTGTCAAACACTTTTCCTTGTCGACATAACAATGAAATATTTAACTGAGACTCACCGAATTGAGATTTTAATGATGATCGGGTACGGGGATAACTGCAGAAGTCAAGTTGAAGTGGCAAACTTATTTAATCACAGGTATCCCGAATTGCCTAATATTTCACAAAGTACTGTGTCTAAAATTCATGCACAATTCAGAGAACTTGGACATGTCAAACCATTGAAAAGAAAACCACACTTCGTTGAAGATGATGTGAAAGTGGATATTTTGTTAAGTGTCGAAGAGAATCCAACTTCACGTACACGTCAAATTGCCCGTGAAAATAATGTTAGTCATACAACTGTTCTATGATTCTTCATAAAGAAAAACTTCATTCCTACAAATTAACTTTTGTGCAGGAGTTAACAGAAGACGATTCAGATCGTAGAATGGATTTCTGCGAAAGATTGATGAATAAGCTGAACAGAAATGAGATAGCTCTTGGTACCATTTTTTTTCTGACGAATCAACATTCACATTGAATGGAGAGGTAAACCGACAGAACTGTAGATATTGGTCAGCAGAGAATCCTAATTGGATGCGTGAGACACATACTCAGTACCCTCAAAAGGTGAACCTTTCGGCCGGTATCATAGGCGACCATATTATTGGTCCTATATTTATAGATGGAAATTTGACAGCTGAAAAATATTTGAATATGCTTAGAAATGAAGTTATTCCTGCGTTGGCAAACTTATATCCCAACTCAATAGATCCTAGCTTACCGAATGAAAATGTTTGTTTCCAGCAAGACGGGGCAACTTATTTAAATGAAATCTTCCCCAATAAATAGATTGGACGAAGAGGTACTATTGAGTGGCTAGCTAGATCGCCAGACCTTACGCCGTTAGATTTTTTTCTGTTGGGTTATCTCAAGAACCAAGTATATGCAACACAACCAACTAGCATTGTAGACCTCAAAGACAGGATAACTACAGAAATACGGAATATTTGACCTCAAACTTTAAACAAAATTAAAGAGGAGTTCTATAGAAGACTGTGCTATTGCCAACAACTAGGTGGAGAACATTTTGAGCATTTATTTCAATGTATTAAAATCAAATACATCATGTATTTTATGTATGTGTTCAATAGCTGTAAAAATAAAAATTTCACCTGGTATAATTCATGATTGTTCATACATTATTTAGTTTGTTGGAATCGGTTCATTAAGAGGATTTCAAAAATATCCATATATACAGGGTGTTTCATAAAAAAAACAACACCGACTATGACATACTTGAGTGAATCACCCTGTACATTTACATTTATGTTTACATAACGCACAACTCAATTCAAAAATTGACGTGTCTGCATTTTTTATAATTTTCTAAAATAATGACATAAAGAATTTTATTCCATAAGTGGTTTTCACACTGTATAATTGGCTGCTAAGTACGAGTACGTGGAGCCTTGCTGATTTTAAAACGAACATGCAAGAGGATCAAAACCAACGAATAATTTACTCACCAGATGTAAAGGGTGTAACCTACTCAAAAGATCCATTCAAATCAGCAGGTGCATATAGGATTATATATACTTGCGGAAAAGTATATATTTATATATCGGACAAACAAAGAGAAGCATTGGTACAAGGTAAGCTGAGCACAAACGAGTGCAAAATATGAATTATTGGTGAAAAAATGTGGCAGAAGTGACAGGTTTTCGATCTATTGATGATGTTACTAGGGAAAATGTGGTTTAAACGAAAAAAAACCTTGAGCCCTTTTATGTTAAATGGAATGTTTTTGCAAGTACTAACGATTGATTAACATTGTTGATGATAATCAAGTTATAAATATCATCAAATTGCTCCCTTTTTGCCTACATTCAAGTCACCTTTTTAATTCCTCATGATTATGAGCATCAACTGAATTATAGGCAAGTGAAATGAGTGTAATTTTTCTAACAATAATTATTTGTGGTTATAATATTGTTTCTCCAGACTATTTAAGTCAAAATATCTGTCATTAGAAGCTGTTGCCATTCGGAGGTCGTTAAATAACAATTATCCCTTTCTAATCTGGTTACGCCTATGACGCACGTTAATCCTCTTAGGCCTACTAACTGTAGTAACAATGAAAGATCATAAAATAATGTGATAGTCCAAGAAATTTAATAAATTTTGTATTGAAATTAACAAAAACAATTTAGAATGCATTACAAATATTGAAGTTTTACCGCACGTACTGTACTATAGTTCTGCATACCGAATTAGTTTTTATTCTGGGAATTTACTCTCTCTTGATTTTCAAATACAGTATAGTGGCAGAACATCAAACAGTACGAAACATTTGAGTTACCGCTATTTCAAAATTGTAGCTGTGACTGCGATTGTCATTTAAACAAAAAGGCCTATTTACTGCAATTGTGATAATTTACTTTTAATGAATTGACAGGTCAACAAACCCATCTCTATAGTCGGGCCAAATCCAAGATATTATCAGTAGATAATTGATAATAAACGAGATAATGACAATTTATGACAATTGAGAGCTCGTTCCTTGGTTGAAGCGACAAGCTTGAGAAATATTATTATACCTAGCTCAACAAAAATTAACATTTATTTATTAAGCCGCGTCCACATTATTGAAAATTTATGTTGTGTATGAGAATTCGACACAAATTTATGTGTGCGTATACATTTATGAGAGTGTGTACATGTTCGCTGGACATAGTAAAATTTTCGCCGCAGCCTAGACACGCGATCCGTGGCTTGTCGGTTTTAATTCAGGCATCAAAGAGATTTGTGCCGCCACATCGTTCTAGTGTAGACGTACTTTTCGCGGAAGCCAAGATTGTGACGAATATAATTGATGGTTTTATATGATGCCATTTTGCGGTGGATCGATTGTAGTGCTATCTAGCGGCACGTATTGAAAGAAGGTACAAGGTAGAAAACTGGGATATAAAAAACTGTAGTTAGTGTACAGATATCTACTTTTAACTTACTTAATAATGTCAATGTTGCCATGTTTCAATTTTAAACTAACTAGATATTTCAGAGTTCCTGTAAAAAACCAAGACGCACACCTTAAATATGTTTGTGGTATTATGAATATTATGTTTTCGTATACATTTTAGTTAAAAACATAAATATTTATTATTTGCCTCACTTCTATTATGGACAAAGATAAGTGTCACCAGCGAGTGCCCCTTTTGGAAAACTGAAACCATGGTATTGCTGGTATTGTGACACTCACTTCTTCTCTCTTCTTTCTCCATAATAGAAATATGGCGATTGGCGAACAATAAATAGATAATGTTCTCAACTTAAAACAAACAAAATACACAACTTTTCCACTTTTATCAATATCACAAATATAGTAAAGGTGTGTCTCGGGTTTCCACAGGAACACTGAAATATCTAGTTTGTTTATAATTGAAACATGGCAACATTGATATTTTTAAGTGATTAAAATGTAGATGGTGCCACATCAATTACCCTTAGTATAGTCTGTACAGAAAGTACGAGGAGTAATAAATCATTCATTTAAGTAGATTTCATAGACGTACCAAAATATATTTTAAGAGGGTATACCGTAAGGTACATTTTGTATTGAACGAATGAGTTGCAGCTATGCTAAAGAATATACGATTTAGGTCAGAGGTAACGGGATGTACTAATTTTAATAAAAAAAAGTGATAGAGGTACATAAATTTTAGTAAGTTTGATGAAGAAAGGCAACACAGTTTATTCATAATAGAAAACAAACCAATCTGTAACAATAATTATTTTATATATTTTTGTATATATGTGTGTATAAATGCCGGATATACAGTTTCCAAATCTTGGCAAGATGAAAACATTAAAAGCTGCAGGCAGGCATTCGTGGAAGGTTTGTCGTTAGGTTTGCAGCCACCATCTGGAGAAGGAAAAAGACTTATCATTGTCCATGTTGGAAGTTCTGAAGGTTTTGTTGATGGTGAATTATTAACTTTTATTTCAAAACGCACGGGGGACTATCACGAAGATATGAATGGGGATGTCTTCGAGGAATGGTTGGTTCAAATGTTGGATCTGATTCCAAAAGGGACTGTTATTGTTATGGACAACGCAAGTTACCATGAAAAATATTAAGTTTCCAAAAGATCCACTAAGGAAAGAACTTTACAGAATTGCAAAAGTGAACAAGAATAAATACAAAACCTACATTGTAGAAGAAATGGCTTCTTCTCGTGGTATATCAGTTCTTCGACTTCCCCCTTATCATTGTGAACTTAATCCCATAGAATTAATATGGGCTCAGGTGAAGGGGGAAGTTGGAAAAAATACTACTTTTAAAATAAACGATGTTGTGAAATTGTTTGAGAGTGCTGTAAGTCATGTTAGTAAGGAAAATTGAACAAACTGTATCGAGCATGTTATCAAAGTAGAGGCAAATATGTGGAAAATTGACAATATTTGTGATGATTTAATCGACCCTATTATTAATAATGTCAACAACGATTCTTCCTCTTCCGAGTCGGATATAGAATAAAATGTAAGTAATAAATGTATTCCAATAATTATTCCTTTTCATTTTTTATTATATTATAATTTAAAACGTATTTTTTTCCCAAAATACACACCACTGCATTGCGTTATTGCTTATCTGCTAATCCTTTAACAATGAAGAAACCCTAAACTTTGCTACAACTGAAACAAATACGGGGTCGATCTACCTGGTTTTTAGATTTACGGAAGAAATGTAATTTAAAGTAAGAGATTTATCAAAAATTTCATGGTGCTCCCTGTAAAGGTTTTGCATACTTAATTAGGGTTGATTACTCCTCGTACTTTCTGTACAGACTATAGTTACCTATTTTTCTACCTCAGGCCTACTTTCGATAAGTGCCGCTAGATGGCACTACAATACGAACCACACGATCCACCACAGTATGGCGTCAGCTGAAACCATCAATTCCAACATGCCGCTTTCATTGTTATGACCCATTTGATTGAGAATAAAAGAGAGGAAACAGTCAAGAAAAACAGACACTACTGGATTAATCATTTATATCAAAATAATTTCTTCCCAAGCGTCACTTTTTTTTATTTTATTAAAATGCCATTTATCCTCCTTTGGATCCCGCAAAATCCTTTTATTATGATATTGTTATATAAAAAGTTGAACCTCGTCTTCTTTGAGATTCATTTTACCAACACTACAAACTAGAAACCGACACACACACGTGCTGGGGCGCTATTCTTGACCGTTCGCATCTTTCAAGGTCGTGCGCATCTCATGATTCTGCGAATAACAATGACTTTTGGTATTCTTGACCATCCGTAACTATGCGATTATGCGTGTTTGTTGATCGCAACCGACTTGCGTATGCGATTCAATAGATATTCAATAGGTTATGTTTCTGAATTTTGTTTATGTGGAGTATATATGTCTCGACACTCAAAGTTAGAATTAAAATTATGTATTAGTTCTTTATATCCTTATTATAATACAAGTAATATTAGTTGACGTTTGATAAACATTTATTGGAATGGATGACCTTCAATTTATAGCCAATTTGGAGAATATACAAAATCAATTTTTGGCATCTTTCAGAGTAAAATCATTCGAAAATTTTCCTGATGTTAGTTTTGGATTTTCTTTCATGAATTCCAATTACAATTTTATTAAAATTTAACTTAGATTTGTTGCTGTTCTCTACTATAGAGACATAATATTTATGATCTTCTTGTGGTGTTTTTGATCAAGATTTAAGTATGGTTTTTTGGTTTTCTATCATTTTGATTGCTATGTCCAGTAATTTTCAGCAATTGTTGTTCTTCTACACCACTTTTTCCATCCGTTTAATGTATTTCTTCCAACAGGTACATTATAGCTTCATTTCCCTAGTGTCGATTTGGTTGTAAGAATAGTCGTTCTATGGTTGCCTCGTTTGTAAAATAATGAATTTGTTCCGTAATTTAGCCGCGCTCTGTATAATGCAAAGTGATTTTAATTCAAAACTTACTCTGTAACCGTTAAGCATTATGAATAATTAATCGAGGTGATCATGTTATCTAGTTATCTAAAAAAGTATTATTGAAGCAGTTGCCGATGAATGTTTTACACATAAATATTTTATTTCAAGTTTCAGATACATTTCTATCATTCAAGACCAATGGAAAATTTTAAAAATTTGTCGCAGTTAGTATAGTTTGTAGAATTTCTATTTTATAAATAAACAATTTACTTGAGTGTTATTGAAAATTTAGTTTAAATATCATTGTTTTATCAAATTTTCATTGATCTTCCTTATAATATAACCTTGTATATTATATTGGTGACGTAGAGATAAGGCAGCAAATATTTGACACAATTCACAGACATACAGGTCTAGTCCACGTGACGTCCCGCTGATGATAAACAAGCGTTCTTTGTACAACACGTGGTTCTTGATAGTTATTTTGATCGTATCCTAAGTGATTGTTCATACCTCTGAGCGCGGAACGGTACTTCCCCCTGGAGAGCCGGAAAACTTACTAAAATTGCGGATTTAATAAGAGCCATAACGATGCTGGTAGTTATTCTAGATATAAAAAGTTTCAGTCCAATTTCATTTCTTTGATTTATTATTATTTATTTTGTCCTTTTGCTTTTTAAATTATAGTATTATACATATTTGATTATTTCTGCAATCCACAGTGTGAAATCACTATTTATATATTTGTTTTTTGAACGTGCATTTTCAAATTTATTTACTAAATTTTATATATGAACTATTGTATTGTTCTTAAGCTCTTATATTATGACTTTTGTATGTCATGGGAATAAATAAATAAAAAGATTTGTTTATTATATAAACTGGTTGATTATTGTTTGATTATTCCCACTTCAGGTATTGTATGGTCCATCTTTCAACATAATTTAATTCAATTATTTTTTTTTCAATTAAATTTAACACGTATTACTTCAGTTTCTTAGAAAAATTGATTTTCAAAACAATATCGGAAATATACGGATAAAGAATGAATAACATCCCTAATCAATTCTGAACTGTTAAATTATGTTATGGATTATTTTAATGATAAAATGTACAAAACATGTTTACTAAAAATACAAAAATTACCTTGTGATAAGAAGAGCAAATTGAGAAATAATATTTAATTTATTTTCATAAAAATAATTAATACTTATTCAGTATATAGATTACTGTTTCGCGTGGTTTCCGTTTATTCAGTCCATTAATAATAAAATAACTAAGCAAGTTTAAATTCTCAAGGTTCTTGTTGATGAAAGTGGAAAAAAATTTACGCTGCAGCAGCGAAGTCAAATATTTAATAGAAATAAGTTGATGGGTTAGAGGAAATAAATAATAGATATCAAAACGACTGAGGAAGTAAAAAATCTGAAGAGAAAACTTCGTTAAATCATGCCAATTACTGGAATTGGGATTATTCGATTGTATTGTGTGTATTGGACACAGTCCTAAATTTTCTTAAATATAGATGTTTCAAACCGTCTTCAATGATTGATGAAGAAGGAAATTGGATTGCTAACAAATACAGAGCTAGATATTATTGTCAAATAATATAACAATAGCTCTTATTCGAGAAAAATTATAGAAAAAAATATTTCTTGTTATTTGATATTTGTAATGGTATCAATTAGCCCAAATAATTGGAAGTGACCAGTCAATAAAGATGTTATTTGGTTTATACGATGAAGAATAAATTAGTGATTCGATTCCAGAAGTAATTAATTTGAATAAAAGATGATTTTATAACACAGATTTTATACTATTAAAAATAAATTATTGGAATTATTAGAATTCTTCAATAATTAGCTCAGAAGTAGGTCACATGTTAGATCACAATATGTTTTTAGGGTGGTCGGCTATTAGGAGTTTTTAAAATTCAAATAAATGATGTCAATTGAAATTTAAATTTGTAACCTGTTATCTCATAAATTTTTTGCAGGTATATAAGTACGAGAATCTC
The DNA here is from genome assembly GCA_910591685.1 of Galerucella tenella. NCBI lineage: Eukaryota > Metazoa > Arthropoda > Insecta > Coleoptera > Chrysomelidae > Galerucella > Galerucella tenella. The sequence goes on along the minus strand of CAJUYH010007736.1, from coordinate 6,292 downwards.
TATTAAAAAAATTATAAAAACCCGGTTATAGCTCAGTTATTGGTGCATTTACCTTACTTATATTTGAAAACACAGACACCCGGTATATTATTTGACCAACAAAGGTACTATCGAGCCACTTGATAATTATCACCAAGTTTCTCATTGCTTTCTGTCAATGTGGATTCAAGATTTTGTTTTATTACAATCAGGTTCTCGTGAAAGTAACGTTGTTAAATTTTGACCATTATTCTATTTGAAAGAGAAAAAGGAATAAGTTGAATTATAAACAGTAAAAGTGGATGTTTTCTTTACAGTCTCGCACAAATTCTGCTAGGCTCTATCTCTCTATAAATGAAGATATTGAGATGGGACGAAATCTACTCTAAAGTCGCGTCCACATTATGTCGAATGGTGTTTTGAAAAAATATATATGTGATATTAAATAAAATTTAATTTTAAATTTGTCTGTCGATATAGTATGGCTTCTGTCCCATACAAATTTGGTTTATAAGATAAAAGCTAGAAGTATTATTAATCAATATAGAAATATTTAAAAGCCTCACAAAATTGAAAATTACTTTTCAAAGAGTAGACCGTTCGCTAAGAACAAACATCTACTTCTCGGGCTATGTGCCCCGACAGATAATGCGCAATATGATAATTGTTTCAAGAGACTGTAATTATGCAAACGGAAGAAATCATTTGGAAATAACTACTTTCGAAGGGGGTTTTATCTACAGCAGTTATTTTAGAGTTTATATATTTGTGATAAGTAAAATGGTTTCAACTAAGTAAACCAAGCATGCATAATAAACAAGTCTGTAGAAAACGTGTTAAATTGAATATAGATAAAAAAATCTCAAATTCGTTTTCCATAGTTCAGTATATTTCCATGTTAACAAATCTTTTGAAATTATATAATCTATGTTCGAGATATTAATGTTTTAAATTTAAATAGGTGAATAAATATATTATGGAACATTTCATTACTTTCATGGTAACTTTTACCAATCTTTGGCTTACACTAGTTTTTTTCAAGTAGTCTAATTAGGCTTTCTGAAATGCATTTTCACATGAAGAAAAGTAAAATAACGCGGTTGTAGACGAAAAATCCAAATTCCAGTTTGCATTTCGAGGGTCACAAGGCAGTACCTCGTAAGTAACGTACTTTGAAGTATTTTTTCTACTCCTATACTATAAGTTGTTAATTTTTTTTTTTTTTTTTTTTTTTTAGTTATGTAAGATGTAAGATTGTATTTATTTTCCAACTTTTCCTATTTCCAAAAAACTAACAATTATGGAAACCAACATTCTAAAAACACTTACATTCACATAAATAAACATTGACGTTCTATAAAAAGTATATACTAGTTATGAAATTTGGATGATTAGGTATTGACCTGTGATATACTAATTAGTTTATTAATCATACATAGTGTATGGTTTTGCGGATATACTTGAAATTTTCTTAGATTTCATGCACACTTTAGCCCAATGACCAGATTTTTGGCAGTTTTTACAAATTGCTTCTCGTGCTGGACATAGAGATCGTGGATGCCTAGGATGTCCTAGGATGTAAATGCCAATTTTCCAGTTTCATAATGATACTCATTATAGCACTGGTTTTCATTATAAAACTGAAAGATTGACCAATAGAAATCTAGATTTTCAAATACTCAAGTCAGCAGACGCCAATATTTTCTGTAGAATGTTTGACAGTTTCTCAAGAGATTCGTGAGTTTTATGACAGTTTAAATCTTTTGCGTTAGTTTTTAATAGAAATGTCGAGCACCAGACCGAAAATACTTAATGACCAAGGCAAATACATATTTAAACTTATTATTTTTATTTACAATAATAATTTATCACTAATACGAGTACTAATATTGTATAACAGTAACATGCCTAATAGCTTTATGCTACATCCCTACCATGTGGTCCCGTGGCACAGTGGGTAATGGTGCCGCATAAGGTTTTTTCGATCTGTACATTCCGGGTTCGAGTCCCGGGTAGTATATTTTTTTATACAGGGTGTCCAAAACAAGAGTGACTGATTTTAAACATAAATGCCCAGCTTATTAATTGTTCCAAAGATATGGGGTCTTCACTAGTTTCACTAGTTTATCAAAGAGATTTTTTGAGGCTTGGCTGGCATTTCATCCCATCAACACAGGGTGTTTTACTAATGTTGGTCAAATTTAAAGGGGAAAATATTTATTATTTTAAATGGAACACCCTATAATTTTTGATCTCATTCGAAATAGCAATCATTCCCCTTTCCAAAAATGTATAGTTTTCTATCTTTTGTTTCATCAACAACAAAGTTATTCGAGGTTTCATGAAGTAGTACATTTTTAATTACGTGAATAATTGCCAACAAATCTGACAAACAGTTTATTTGGTAAGAACACATGATAACATTATTCAATACATATGAAGGAGGAAGAACAAAAAAGTTACAATAAATGCTGCATATGCCCACCCTCTTCGTTTATGCATAACTGTAAATGAAATTTTAAATTTTCAAATGAATTTTCTAACATTTTTTGCGGAATGTTTTCAATAATGTTCCTGATATTATTTTTTAGTTCTGCTAAATTGTTAGGCTTAGGATTGTAGCACCTATCCTTCACATATCTCCAGAGAAAAAGATCTGGGACAGTTAATTCAGGAGACCGCGGTGCCCATTCAATCGGTCCAGCTCGACCAATTCACTTATCATTAAAAAACCGAGTAAAAACGTTTTTAATGAATCTCGAATAATGTGGTGGTCAAAATTGGTGATTTTGTTGTTATGCGTCAAACGGTCACAGCATGAGTTGATTTAAGGCATCAAAATACGTTCATATGAAATTACTAATTAAAAATGTACTACTACATGAAACCTCGAATATCTTTGTGGTTAATGGAACAAAAGATAGAAAACTATACATTTTTGGAAAGGAGAATGATTGCTCTTTCGAATAAGATCAAAAATTATAGGGTGTTCCATTTAAAATAATACATATTTTCCCCTTTGAATTTGACCAACATTAGTAAAACACCCTGTGTTGATGGGATGAAATGTCAGCCAAGCCTAAAAAAAAACTCTTAGATAAACTAGTGGAACTAGTGAAAACCCCATCTCTTTGGAGCAATTAATAAGCTGGGCATTTATGTTTAAAATCAGTCACTCTTATTTGGGACACCCTGTATATATTTTTTAAATCAAATGTATTCGTACACTCTCATGTAATGGTTATTACATGATCGTTGCATAATAATATATCAAAGTTATGTCCAAGTAGGTACTTAGAATCGATATTTTAAAATATGATTTTGTTAAAAGTTTTTCGTTCTAAGCAATGTAGTGCGAGATAGGTGGCGACACACATTTTAAAGCGATATAATTAAATAACCGTGTATCATAAAAAATGTCACTTACGAGGTGTAGCCCTCGATTTGTTGTCAAGTATCTCAAACAACACTCCTTTTTTTCTAATCAATACATCTTCTTATATACCCACTGATCAAAGTTCCTCCTTCATGCCCATGGAACTAAATCCTTTTTATAACTTCTGGGAGTCGCTGCGAACAGATCTTCTTCATACAATCACCGTGGAAATGGTCAGTGCGAACACAAAGATATTATACAGGGTGTCAATTTTAAAACCTACAATGTACCTCTAGAACGTAAACCTATTCCAGGCTAGAGAGGAGGAAATAAAATGTTATGAGAGAGAACGTACCCCCGCATCAACTCCCTTTGTCTCACCTACACAAATTTGAATAGCAACCACCTACTTGTGTTACGTCGTTGGAAAGCATGTAGAAAATGCTTTTCAACGATCTAAATCATAATTATACAATAAAGATGAAACATTTATTCAATAACAAAATGATAAAAGTGTTAAAATGTCGAAAATAGTACGACCTATTTTCAAACTCCTTAAGAACGTTGGCAAATTTTGCTTTAGTAATATCACGACATGCTTGAGGTTGGTTGAGTTTTATAAACAACCGACCTAAGATAAAAATCAGGTGGGGGTAAGTCTGGTGACTTAGGTGGCCACTCAATGGGAGCTCTCCTTCCAATCCATCTATTTGGATAATAATTGTCTAATCAGTCCATAACTGCTACTGCGTAATGGGGAGGGAGGGAATTTTCATCTCGAGCTGTATTGCCATCGGCTCTTTTTGGTTCTTTAATTCATGAACAATTAAGTGCTCATTATTGTTCCCCAGCGCATATCGACGTACATTTCACCGTTTAAATTTACCGGTTTAAACAAGAGACCAATTACTGAATCTCCCAATACTTCTGCTATATGATACTGAGTTTGGTTTACTCTAAACATATGTGGATTTTCATCATTCCAAAAACGACAGTTTTGATTATTCACATTACATTTGAAGTGCAGTATTTTAATTTTTTCAAAACTCTTCCGTTCACGACTGCAATTTGAGTGCGTGCAAGCAAAGATTTCTATTCTGTAATCTTTGGTGCAAGACACTTCCACACGTGACAGGAACACATTTTTTCTAAGAATAAGTTTATTAGCTACCCTCTGGTTATTGATTTAATTGAGTTAAAATAAAATGGAAAAACCATTGAATATTGAATGCATATCAATCAATCACCTTTGATACATAACCTAGAAAACTATGTAGTCATGTAGAATTGTTTAATTAGAACATTCGAATGTAATAAAGCGTCACATATATATCAACAATTTAAATTTGAGTTATTGATCTGAACTACTTATAAACTTCGCCAAATTAAATAGATAGTTATACTGCATTTTTATCTCGAAAAAATAACCCAAAAAATATTATTTACTTGCGAAGATAAGGAGAACGGTCAAATTCGACTCTTGTAAAGTGTGTCAATGATGTTTTGATTGTAAGAATTATATTTATACTCAAAATAATTAACATACCATAACAGATTGCCATTGTATAGTTCGGCCAGGGGTCCACCAACAATCAAACACAACAAAAAAATTGGATTCGAGTATAAAACATGAAAAAACAAGCGATCGTCGTGAAGGGCGGCTTGGGAGGTAGTTTCCAGTATTCCTCAACGTCTTTTAACAAGTTTCTGCGAGTTGAACACAATATCCCTATTCCAAGTATAGTGGTAGCTGCACTTCATGCTAACATACCCAAAAATGATCATGGGCAAATGTCAGCATCAGAAATCTGATCACAAAACTATTTTTGATCTAAAATAACTCGTCACTTTAAAAGAATTATTTTACTTTCAGATCTTGCAATATGGTAGTAAACCACTAATATTTTTTCCACAAATACGCAATCACAAACTATCTCACTACTGACTAACGTGTGCGTCGTTTATGACTGCATGTATCGACTGTACGCCCCAAGGACTGTCCCCCACCGATAATACTCAGCACGATTACTACCATTTCAGACAACGCTACATGTTCTAAACATCTTCAACGATATTTTATTACACTGGTTGTGCGTTAGAATGGTAAAAGTGGTTTCATTTCAACGATAAAACATTTAATTATTGCTTTTGCTTATAGTGTGGTAAATATATATTGGAAATATTATTAATGGTTATAGGTCGGTTAAATTCATAATATATTAGTTGGAATTGCGATTTTTCTTTCTATAGGTACACTACAGTACGTTGATAAAATAGCACACAAATGAGAAATACATTAATAAGAAAAAAATCTATTTTAAAGATATATCTAAGAATTTTTGATAAAAAGATCTCGTTTGTTCCATGAGAGCCCCTTACATATTTGTTTTATTCCAATTTAATTGTTTATTAACAAAGTGTATAATATATCACCAAATATTCCGTGAATATTTCAAGCGTCTACCTGTTGCCGTTATCAATATCGAGCAAAAAATTCAACTTTGTTGTATGGGAGCCCCCCTTAAATATTTATTTTATTCTGTTATTAGTATTTGTTTTTACAGCGGAAAAAGAAATACACCATCTGTGGATATTTCAACTGTGTCACGGTTCATGAGATACAGCCTGGTGAATGCTAAGAATTAGACAATCTGCTAACTCTATTTTACAATTACGTATGCATATACAGTGCTTTTCAGATAAAAGTATCTACCTTTAATAACTTTTGTAATACTGGTATTTAGAAAAAATCCAAAAACACGTCAATTTATGTTGGAAGGGGTAAGCATTATGGCTTATTTGAACTTACTGGAAAAGCCACCCCCTCACCCCTAGCAGCGTCCCCTTTATTTTTTTAAATTACTTTTCATATTTTTTATGTAAAATTTGGAGCTGATTTCAAAAATGTATAATACTTGTAGGTTAAAGTGGTTAGTT
>CAJUYH010007735.1:0-12300 GCA_910591685.1 Galerucella tenella | reverse complement strand
TTCAATATCCGTTGTAATGTAATTGATCGATTAATAGTGAAGAATACAATTATTGCACATTTTTATTTGGCTATATGTCTCTCCATCCACTGTAAAATTTTAGCAGACTCTTGAGGACCCTCATATCTACAGGGAATACTATGTTTGAAAAACTTTACAGTGGGATATCTGAAAAAGTTACATTCATAGTATGAATAATCAAATACTTTCATCTGAAATTATAACAATTTGGTTACCTTTCAATTCCTTGTTGGTTGGCAATTGCAGTTTCATTAGCAGCATCGATTTGAGCTACAGTAACGAATTTCCTTTTTTTAAAAATCCGTTTGGCGGTTTTTTGGAATTCTGGAGCGAATTTTATGCAGTATTTGCAGAAAGGAGAATAGAAGTTGATTAAAATATAAGGATTCTTATTGATAACATTTTCAAAATTATGGGAGGTCAGCTCTATTATCTTTCCTCCATGACCAAATATACCCAAAAGGCCTAAACTCATTCTGCCTTTTCACCAACGGAATAAATTTTCAACTAAAATTTAGGTATTGCTTGACACATTGTCTAAATAAAATGACACAAAATTTGACACATTCCTTACTGAAGGCGGCAGGAGACGTAGCAGCTACATATATGTGCATGTCTGGAAGGCATCATTCAATAAGATAATTGTCATACTCCACTTTGTCAACGAATTATATCATATCATATTTGCGCACACTGTTCAAAATTCCAGTTCCAAAAAGTTCGAACATGGTTCGAACTCTTTCTAAGCAGTTACAATCGGCCAAACAAAAATAATTGCTCTGCACTCGTCTCATACACATAACCGAACACGCGTGCATGACATTCGGATAAGTAGGTAATCTAAACATAGCACTGCACTATAAAAAGTTGAGTGCGCACCAGTGAACATAGTTATCTGTCAACGCCGGTTTCTCAAGCAAGGTCAAAAATTCCTGTCACCAAAACATCAAAGGGATGCTTCGGCTTCACTTTTTGTTAGTTCGTGTATTCTTTGATCAAACTATTGGTATAGTTGAAATAATACCCTTCTTGGTGTGCGTAATCGATTGTTAATCTTCTTCTATCACATTACGTAGGAAGAAATGGAAAAAAGGCAGGTCTGTGATTGATCCTAATCAAAATATCACAATAATGAACCGTTTGAATGTTTTACAAACGTTAATCCTAATTTGACTTACAAAAATTTGATTGGTTGATGTTTAGATTACGCGCCATCGCAACCTATCAATCGCGAGGTTAAAATACTACGAAGGCGTAACTTTCGTAGCGGCAATGTGTCTTACGTCTTTTTCTACTGTCACACTGGCAGTTCTTGTCAGGTGTGTACTTTGTTGCTTACGGTCAAATATTATTCATGAGAAGTGAATATTAATCTTATTGTTATAATTATCTGAATAATACAAAAATATGCCTAGATACACGAAAAAACATCAGCATTTTGAAAGTTCTGAAGTATTTTCACTAAGAAAAAGAAGCTGGTAATTATTAATTTCATAGCCTTCTCGGCTTTGGCTTAATACGATCCTGATGATTTTATTTATCAAATTTAAGGTTAGCTATATGTCAAAATAGCGAATGAAATAAACGACATGCCGAAAACCCGGATATACGTCACAATCGATGACGCACACCAAGAAGGGTATTATTTAAACTATACGATTCCCACCACCACACAAATAGGAAATGAACAGCTAGGATAGGTATGGTACATTCAATAGCCTTCTTGGTGTGCGTCATCGTTTGTGACGTATATCCGTATTTTCGGTATGTCGATTATTAGAACTTTTTAGAACTTTAGTTCTTTACGTTAGGTTGGAGCGAAGCGAATAGGTCGCGGCGCAAAAGATCTGACCGTCACGTTACGTTACGTTACGTTACGTTGCTGCGTTATGTGCCGTGAGCCTCTCTCTCTCTTGTTTACGAAGCAGCGATTCATATGCTTCTGCCAGGAATCGAACCCTGGCCGCCCGCGTGGCAGGCGAGCATTCTACCACTGAACCACCGATGCTACATTAAGATTCTATGCAAAGCTGGTATTCGCAGTGCTGGTGATATACTTGAATTTATTCGGATGAATTTTTCACTATTATTTCCATAATTTTTTGCAAGATTGATCTTTTCTAGAACATAGTCCTTTACGTTAGGTTGGAGCGAGCGGGGGTCGCGGCGCAAAAGATCTGACCGTTACTTTGCTGCGTTATGTGCCTGCGTTATGTGTTCACAAAGCAGCGATTCATAGGCTTCAGAAAACTGTAATGCCGTCATATATCGATGTCTCGAGTTTAAATTTTACACATAGGTTGATAATATAATAGTATAATAATCGATTGTTGATAATCGATTGTTGATAATCGATTAGGAAATATACCTTACAGTTAGGTTAGGTTAGGTTACGCACGTCCATTTAAAAAAAATGCTGGGAAGATTTTGAATTAATCGATAGATTGGAGAAAAAAACCGAGGATAGAATTTTGTAACGAAATAATTCATCTACTACTCTACAACTACAACTTATAGATTGATTAATTATGATCGATCATTGAACGATCGAAAATAATCGATTATTAATCGATTGTTGATAGATTGGAAACAATCGACTTTCAATCGATTGGAAATATTCGAATATTCATCGATTATATACAATCGATTGTTGATGAAGGTTGATGATAATAAATTATTAATCGATTTAGGTTAATCGTTTATTAATCGATTGTTGATAATTGGTTGCTGATAATCGATTAATAATCGATTATTGAAAATCGACCATTGAATCTATTGTTGATAATCAATTATTCAATCGATTATTGATCAATTGATGATAATTGATAATAATCGATTGTTGATTGAATAGAAATAATCGTTTATATATGGATTGATAAATGAAGTTTCATCCAGAGTGAAATAAATTCTTATAATATATGTATTTGTTTATTGATTCAAAAAATTTGATTAATGCTTAAAAGGAACTGAAGTTCTTACCGTGTGTCCCGTGACAGGCTCTTCAATTTTTTTATTTGGTATTTTTACAAATAGCTAACCTCAAATTTGATAAACAAAAATCATCTGGATCTTATTCAGCCAAATTCGAAAAGGATGAATTAATAATTACCAGCTCCTTTTTTTAACTGGAAATACTCGAAGATGAGGATGTTGAAAATTCACTCTCATCACACAAGAAAAAATAATCATGTACAGGGTTATTCATTATAAATTACCCACCCAGTATCATCGTTATTATTTCTTTAAAAAAAAAGTCTTGATATTCCATCAAAAGTTCAGTAGCGTGCAAATTTAGGTGAGGGGGTACAAAAAATAATAGTTCTTTTTTAAATAGGACACCCTGTATATTTTCACATTTTTGGAATGGTCTTTTTTTCTGATTCCAAAAATATACAATATGTTACCACTACCTTGTACCGTTTTTGAGTTATGGAATGTTGTAAATCTTAGTTTTATTATAGTTGAAATAATACCCTTCTTGGTGTGCGTCTTCGATTGTTAATCTCCTTCTATAACATTACGTAGGAAGACATGGAAAAAAGGAAGGTCTGTGATTGATCCTAATAAAAATATCAAAATAATGAACCGGTGGAATGTTTTACAAACGTTAACCCTAATCTTTGACTCACACCACTTGAGCTGGGGCAGCAAGGATATCGACGCCCGAGGTAAGTCTCTTTATGAATATATAATTAAGAAAGATCTAACAATCTTAAACAGAGGCACGGAGCCGACATTTATTAACGCCCGTAGCCAAACATTAATAGATATTACGCTAGCGACAGCCAAAATATCAAACAAAATTCAGAACTGGCAAGTGTCGGATCATATTTCTATGTCAGACCACCGCTGGCTGACCCATACGGTAAGCCAGGATCTCAGGACCACTGTAAAATCCCGTGACCCAAAGAGGACGGATGTAGCTCTCTACAATCAACTCTTAAAAGGTGCTCTGCGGGAAACAAAGGTCCTGACTCCTAGCAATAATGAGGAACTGGAAAGGTACACAGTATCTATCCAAAACAAAATAGACATTGCCTATAAAGAATCCTGTCCGATGAGGATGGTTCAGACAGGTGGCACGACCAATACCTGGTGGTGCCCTCAACTGGAACACCTCAGAAAGACAGCGAAAACGACCTTTAACAAGGCAAAACGAACAAAACTCAAAGAGGACTGGGGAATATATAAAGCCAACCTCAAAGAGTTCAAAAAAGTCTGCAGACAAAAGCAAAGAGAAGCCTGAAGAGCCTATTGTGAGACTGTCGAAGACTTCCCACAAATTTCTAGGCTACAGAAGGCACTCTCAAACGACCACCATAAGAGTATCGGCATACTGACAAGCGAAAATGGCGACAAGGCCGTCAACCTTCAAGAGAGCGCTGAGATTTTTATGGAAACTCACTTCCCAGGTTCTGTCTTTCCTGAAACGTCAAACTGGACGGAAGTACCAACAACACCCTCACAATACGACTGGCAATCTGCTAGTGCAGTAATTGATGAGGACAAGATAAGGTGGGCCATATCGGGCTTTTCCCCCTTCAAGTTACCAGGACCTGACGGAAGACCAGCCCTACTTCAATGGGGAATAGATATTCTTATGCCGCACCTGGTTGAAATTTCCAGAGCCTCTTTAGCTCTGAGGTATATTCTCAGAAAGTGGAGAGAAGTACGAGTGGTATTTATACCCAAACCAGGTAGGATGGACTACACCTTACCAAAAGCATTCCGACCAATTAGTCTCACATCGTTCTTTTTAAAAACAATGGAGAGGTTATGCGAGCGGTTTATAAGAGATGAAGTGCTAGTTCACAACCCACTCCATCCAAATCAGCATGCATATACTCCGGGAAGGTCCACTGATTCGGCCCTTCGCCAAGTTGTTGGCAGAATAGAAAGATCATTGGACAACAAAGAATCCACCCTGGGTATATTCATAGATATCGAGGGAGTGTTTGATAAAACAACCTTTCCAACAATCACCCAGCAACTCAACTCCAGGAATGTACCTCTGGTAGTAGGAAAATGGATACTCAAGATACTCCCTAGTAGAGCAATAAGTATCAATGTTTGAAACCTCCCGAAATCTTCAAAAGCAAACTAAACTTTTCGGAAGAGGTGAAATACCTAGGTATTACCCTCGACAGGAAACTAACATGGAACTCTCATCTACACAGCAGAGCAAAAAGAGCATAATAATATGTGGCTTATGAGCAGTGTCGGAGGACAGTGGGACGCACATGGGGTCTGTCACCCCGTGTGGTCACCTGGATCTACACTGCAATAATGTTAACGTATGGAGCAATTGAATGGGGAAACAGCGAATGGCTTGTTTAAACATTACAGGAGCCATGAGAACAACACCAACCGCAGCAATGGAACTAATTACTGGTCTGACCCCTCTGGACCTGTACGTCAAGGAGGTTAAGTTAATGGCCATAGTACAATTGCGCACGGCTGGTGTAAACACCGAAGTAGGAGTGGGCCAATTGAGGTTAACCCTGAGGCAGGAAGCGCTCACTGCGCTGCCTCTGCTGCAGGCAGCCAACGATGCAATTGAACCCAGGTTTTTGTTTGACAGACCCTACAAAATTCAAATAAAACAGAACACAGAGCCAGATGCATAATATATACAGATGGTTCAAAAATGAAAGAAGGCTGAGGATGCGGAGTTTACTCGAGAGCACTAAGCCTTAAGATTAAGTGGGGAATGGGAAACAATACTAGCGTGGTTCAAACAGAACTGGCCGGTATCTCAATTGCCACAAAAGAACTAACCAGAAGAGGAATTTCTGGCAAAAACATAATAATCTGCACTGATAGTAGACAAGCCCTATTAGCCTTGAACAGACAACGTGTTATTTCGAGGCTAGTACTAGAGTGCCACCAAGATTTAGCTGACGCCTCGGCAGATAACAATATTATCCTGAGGTGGGTTAAAGGGCACGACAGGAGTAAAGGAAATGGCATTGATGATTCTTTAGCCAGGGAAGCCGCTGGACTAAAAATTCTAGGACCCGGTGACACCTTAGGCCTAACGACTTCGACAATTGCGGAACTAGCCAAACGTTACACCCATGCTCAATCCCTTAAGAGATGGGATGGAATCAAAGGATGCAGTCTTGCCAGAATCACCCTGGGCGACCCTGGGAAGCTGGCGCCGAAGAAATATTTGGCGATGACCAGGAAAAACCCACGTTTAACAGAGAGTTCCATGTTAGTTTCCTGTCGAGGGTAATACCTAGGTATTTCACCTCTTCCGAAAAGTTTAGTTTGCTTTTGTAGATACACGAAAAAACATCAGCATTTTGAAAGTTTTGAAGTATTTCCAGTTAGAAAAAGAAGCTGGTAATCATTAATTTGATAGCCTTCTCGGCTATCGTTATGTGTGTAGACAACAATAGTTTCTATTATATTATAGAACACCTGCAAATCTGCTGAATAGACAATTATTTAGATATATAAGTTGAATTTGTTTATAATTAGAGATAGTTTAATATTATTATAGTTATAGTTATGTAGTAGTCCAGTTCAGATATAATTAATATTTAAGCTCAATCCTTTTGATTCTTGATGTATTTGTAGTTTGTTCCAAATAAATACTTTTTCTCTTTTTAAAAAGCAATTTTTGAAGAGAAAATATATAATTGGCGCAGTCACAGTAGGATTCGTGCGAGTTTTAAACGGAAGAAAATCCTTTAGTGAAATCTCGAAAGTTTAATAACTTTTAACGTAACGTGATAAGTTATCGTTTTAAGTGCGAATACGAACATTGTTTCATCGTGAAACAGAAGCAACTACATTCCATTCAAGGAAGAAGAAAATAATTTTGCCAGCCAGTTTCTTCAGTAAACGTAAGTGCCAAATAATTCCTTTTCTTCCCTCCTTAGCCTTTCTTTGGTCTTTGAGGATAGTATAATAATTAATATTCAAATAAATAATATTTAAATAATTTATGAACAATTCACATATAAAAGATATATTAGAAACTTTGGTAGATTCAGTAAATTCACTTAATTTAAACGAAGAATCTGATATTGATATAAATACAATGCCTACTGTACCAACTACGATTAATTGGGACCTCTTTAAACAAAGAGTCAATAATATTAAACCTTTCAATGGTGATTGCGATTATTTAAATACATTTCTAACAAGATTGTAACGAAGTTAATTTTTTTTTGTTTTTTTTTAGGTTAAATAGGGATTTGAATTATTTCTGTTACTTTCTTGCTCCGGTATAATATTAAGGGATTAATTTTTTTTAAGATGTAAAATACTGCTCCCTCTTTACTCACTTACTTTAGTTTTGTTAATGTTGTAAGGTAGTAAATATAAATTTTACCTTCATTTAAAATATTTCGGACATCCGGTATACATGTATTTTAATTTTACTTGATTAAATCTTTCGGGCCGTTCAGTATATCCATAGGTATTGGAATAAAATAATTAAATCTAGTTCCGTTTTTTTTTCAAAAAAATTTATTTTAGAAACGATTAGTGTGAAATACGGCATTAAATAGGAGGACGACAGTTTTGGAGAGGCTCTCGTTGCTACTTGGTGATTTAGTCCGAAAGTACCTACGTACCGTTTACGAAAGTTTTGTGTTTAAAACCGATATCGTTTAAAAAAGGTAAAATTTCATTTGACTCCGTATTATTTCCGTATGAAAATTTATTTAATTAATTTACTTGAAAATTGAATTTATCGTATTCATGAGAAAATTGTTACCGACATTTATACTATACTCAGTGGTTTTCTTATTTTATAATTCGTATTTGTCCGTTGAATAAATTATTTTTATCGTTCAGTTGAAAATTCATATTTGAACCATTCTTCCGTTTGTTTTGTGATTATAGGATCTCCCAGTTTTCAGAAGTAATATTTAATTGCTGGACTTTTCGTTCAGGAATTAAATATATTTTGTATCAGGAACCTCAGTAAATCGCCGACTTTCTCGGGTCTTACTGAGATTTCATTCTCTTTCTGCCGTTTCCTTGTGAATAGTATACCCCGGTTTCCAAAAATAATATTTAATAACTGGACATCTTGGACGTCTTGCTGAGATTTCATTCTCTTTCTGCCGTTTCTTTGTGAATAGTTTATCCCGGTTTCCAGAAATAATATTTAATTGTTGGACTTTTCGTCCAGGAATTAAATTTATTTTGTATCAGGAACCTCAGTGAATCGCCGACTTTCTCGGGTCTTACTGAGATTTCATTCTCTTTCTGCCGTTTCCTTGTGAATAGTATACCCCGGTTTCCAAAAATAATATTTAATAACTGGACATCTCGTTCAGGAATTAGATTTATTTTTGTATAAGGAATCTCAGTGAATCGCCGACTTTCTCGGGTCTTGCTGAGATTTTTTTCTTTTTCTCCGTTGTTGTTGTTAATAGCTGGTTATAGTAGTTTCAGAATTTTTTCATTTTTCGGTTTTGATAGGTTTTATTAATTTTCAGAAATTTCCATCTATTTCCGCTGTTTAATTTTTTTGGAGAGGGTTTATTGGTTTTCAGAAATTATATTTGAATACTGGGCGATCCAAAAGTTTCGCTCGGTTATTTAAATTTATTTTTGTATCAGGAATCTCAGTGAATCGCCGACTTTCTCGGGTTTTTCCGAGATTCCTTTCTTTGTCTCTCTGCCGTTCAAATTTGTTGATAGTAACTCCCGGTTTTAGGAACAATATTTGATTGCTGGACGATTCAAAAGTCTTGTACGGGAATTAAATTCGGACTAGAATATCAACCGATCGCCGACTGTCTCGGGTCTTGTTGATATTCTTATCTTCATAATTTTTACTGAAATTAAAATTTTTCAAAATTTGTCGAACCACTGCCTAGCACCGTGACATATTTAGTAATATTGAATACAATAGCACATTTTGTAAAACCACTGAGTCCGAATAAACCATATTGTCTTTTTTTTTGTGATTTGCATTATAATTAAATTGTTTTCTATACTATCTCTTTTATATCTGGTGTATATAATTTTTTTGTTTGAGTGCCCGTCTTCTTGCTAGCATTATTAGCAGGTACGGAAAAGGTTTTTTCTGTTGCTGTTAACCGATTATAATTTTGGATTAGAATACAAACCTCCATTGAATTACCGTAGTTTTATTGATAATTTTTCTAGTATTTCGATCCTACAGTTAATGGTTATTTTATTTTACAACGGTAGTTGTCATATTGGTTTCAAAAGGTAATGATAGGTAATTTATTTGTGGTAAGAAAAAAAATAAGTATACCACTACTTAGTCTCTACCGTCATTCATAGTTCGACCCCTGGAATTTTCCGTAACCTCCATCTGAGGCTATCTGGAACTCTTGACGCTAAGGGTCAAGGGGCCGTGGAGCAAACCACGTAAAAAATCTGGCGCCCGAGCATTGATTTGAAAATTTTGCATCGAGGGTGTCCAAAGTGACGTGTCTAGTTGATAAGAGCCGGAGTGAGGTGAAGAAGAGCGTCACAAGATGTGAAAGTTTAATAACTTCTTATAATGTTTTTAATGACCCTGAATTAAATGCTCATGTATTTGAATGTATACAGGAAAAATTAGAAGGACGTGCAGCTTTCATGGTAGGAAATATGATTGAAATAAATAGTTGGGATGAATTAAAGCAAGCTTTGTTGCAATGTTTCTCAGATAGACGAGATTTAGATTGCTTAGTTCAAGAGTTAACTAGAAGTAGACCTCTTAAAGGTGAACATTTAATTGACTTTGGCGGAAGAATTCAATTAATTAGAAGTAGAGTAGTACAAAGAATAAGCAATGATATAAATATGAGTCAAGTTGAAAAAGAGTGTCAAACTAGTCATTATAATAAAACTGCATTAAATACTTTTATTGCGGGATGCAGTGGTACTTTGAAAAATAACATGCATCTGAAAAAACCAGAAACTTTGGAAGATGCCATGGGTTACGTAACAGAATTTGAAAATTTCGAAAAAATGTATGGAAATTTAAATGATCGATTTTATAATCAAAATAGATCAAATTTCAGAAATAACGAACAGACATAATTTTTCAAGAAACAATCCAAATAATTTTCCTGGACGAAATAATAATAACAATTATTATCAACAAAGAAATCATAATAATTTTCAAAATCCTTCTCAAAATAGATCTTTCTCAAATTTTCAAAGAAATAATAATAATAAACAACATTATGCCCTTCATTTTCAAGAAATTTTAATAGAATCTCAAAAAATAGATAGTATTGAAATTCCTCAAGCCCTTCCACGAAACATATCAGATGTAAATGCACTTGAAACAGCATCAGTTGATGTTAACCTTGATGAAAATGATTTAATTGATATAAATCAAATTTTAGAAGAACAAAATTTTGAACAACCTTTACCTATTTTAGATGACGTAGAATTGACAGACATGTTAGACATATATGACGAAAACAGAAAAAATGAACAAAATAAAAAAATAAACATTATTTCTGACATAACAATAATACCAAAAACCTTAACGACAAATTAAGACGAAGGAGAAAAAACTATAGAAACTATACATAGTGCAAAAGAAAATCCAATATTAAATATTCCTATTTCAGAGAAACCTTTAAATATGTATAAAAATCAAATTTATCTTACACTTGGAGTAATATATTATGTTCCTAAAATAATACGTGAAAAAATATTCGATAATGTTAGACTATATGTTACAATACCAAAATTCAATAGCGAACAAAATATAATACGATTTATTAAAGACTATGTTGACCCTAAACAACATTATGCCCTTTATTTTCAAAATGATTTACTCATGAGAATGTTTGTAGTAACAGCTCAAAACATGTTTAGAAACTCAGCTTTTAAATTTACCCATTGCTCAAAGGTTTTAACAGATATAGAAACCACTGAGGAACAGAATCAAAAAATAGAATATAGCCATATTTATAAATCAGGACATAGAGGTATTAATGAAGTAAAAAAATCTCTTAGTTTATCATATTATTGGCCCAAAATGAATGATGACATTGAAAAATATATTAATAATTGTGAAACTTGTTTAAAAAATAAATATGACAGAAATCCCCCTGTAATAAAATTCAACCTAACACCGACAACATCAAAACCATTTGAACATATTCATTTAGACGTATTTTATATATCCAATAAATCATATTTAACGATTATTGATTCATTTTCACGATATGGACAAGCTTACCCCTTAGATACTATAACTGGTGTATCTGTAGTCGATAAATTACTAGACTTTATATCACACCATGGATTACCCCAAAAAATTACTACAGATCGTGGTAACGAATTTAAAAATTTCGATTTAGAAGATTTTTGTAAACTACATCATATCCATTTACATTTCACAACTGCAAAGAACAGTAATTTAAACTCCCCTGTTGAAAGATTCCATTCAACCCTAATTGAACATTATAGATGTTTACAAGAAGAAAATAAAAATATGCAACCTAATCAATTAATAAAAAATGCCATCTTCTGTTATAATAATTGTATACACTCCGTAACGAAATATACCCCATTTGAAATAATTAAAGGACTTATTAATAATCCAGATCCCTTTGATTTAAATGATCACCTTGTAATTTCAGCATATGTACAAGATCATAAAGAAAACTCTAAGAAACTTTATGAAAAAATAAAGCAAAATAATGAAACTATTAAAGAAAGGAATATTCAAAAAATAAATGAAAAACGTAGTGATCCCCCTGACTTTTCAAACGAAGAAACATGCTATGTAAGAACTAAATTCAGAAACAAAAAATCACCTAAATTCAAAAAGACTAAAATAATTAAACAAAAACCTCCAGACATTACTGACAACGACATACATAATACTCCAGGTACTTCAAGTACACAGCACTGAAGAAGACGTAACAATTACAAAAATTGAAAACATTCTCCTTCCTCTCCAATTAGGAAACACTAGAATAATATATAATAAGCATACTTTCTTACATTATGTAGATTTAGATATAATTATTGAACAAGCAAATAATCTTATCAATCATTTTAATATAGTAAAAAAATAGTATAACCATAGTTAACGTAAGTAATCCTATATCATATCATGGTTTAGCACAAAATATGTTGACTAGAACCGAATATTTGATCAATATTATTGAAACTAAATTAAATAATCTCACTCCCCATATTAGAAATAAAAGAGGATTATTGAACGTAGTGGGCAAAGTTGATAAATGGCTTTTTGGAACCCTAGATGCAGATGGTGAAATTAAGTATAATACTGCAATAGATTTATTACAGAAAAATCAGAAAAAC